>JALPQI010003345.1:0-85381 GCA_025490895.1 Thaumatotibia leucotreta
GCGACAACTTCGTGTAAAATTACATGAGTAGCCGTGCGTTGCATACATTGCTCTTACCAGTCTTACCGCACTGGGGAACTTTCCAACAGTTTTCAACAGCCGAGTGGCGTGTCGCGGCAGGGCCCAATCCAGGGTAATAGATTTCCGCAGCGGTAATCGATACAATAACAAATTCGAAACTCTGTGTTTACGCATCGCCGCCCCGCGTTTCAGCAAAGTTAACAATGAATCCGCTTTAATACTTGATAAGCAAGCGTTTCAATACTCGTTTCTTGATGAACGCGATAATAATTTCTCCCATTCAAAGTTTAACAGTAATGCTATAATGATAATTAAATATTGGCTGAAATTTACGAGATTCTTTACGAGATAATTTTAATAAGTTTATGCTTAGAAAAACGTTAATGCTTCAAAAATACAATGTAGAGCAGTGTGAGGGTTACTGTATGAGGGTACTGATGCTAGCACAAAATAAATCCTATGCAGGAATCGTTTCCCTTACGGTTGTGGGAACTTGCAATGTAGTGTTTAAAAAGCTTTAGTAATAGTTTCCAGATAAAACTCACTAATGGCCTCGACGGAAGACACCGCTGGACTGTACAAATGTACAGTCGGGTTCAAAATTGCATGGACAGTTTATGAATGAATTCGTTCATAAATCGTCCATGCAATTTTGAACGCCACTGCTACGAGCCAACACTATGCTGAATGAAAAATGGTCGTAATCATTAATATGGTTGTTATACGTTGTATGTGTAACAACCATATGTATATTATATTATTTGCTACACGTATTTGTCATTTTCAATCAATAGGTTCGTCTATATCTGTCGAAGCGTCCATGATAAACTACCATCCTGGCCATATTAATTGAAATCGAAATACGTCTGACAATACGCGGACCGCACTGACGTGGCGCACATAAATGCTTGATTCCTGAGAAAATATCGTACCATTCACAGGAACATAAATGTTGACGTAGAGGCAATCCTCGCTCTGATTCGCCAGCAGGGGCAACAGCCGTTCGAGCTGGCGTATGCGCGCGCGCGGGTGCAGTAGGAGCGCGTCCTCGCGGGGGGCGGCTGCGGGGGGCACCTGCGGGCACGCCGGGCCCGACGCGTCGGCCAGCCGCGTCGTGCGCCACTGCGATGGGGTCACCGGCGGCATGTATCTGTCCAATAAATACCGCATGTGATCTAAGAGCAACATACTTAACTGGTAGCAGACAGTGGATCTCGAAGAAGAAACGGTCAGTTCAAGTAGATAATCCTGTATCCTAAACACGGCAGAGGCCGTAATTGCTAGGCAGGTATATTTTAAGTTACTACAATGAAATTTACACAGAGGATAACGTTTAATATCCGCCACAATACTCATGGCTACTGATGATAGGTTTTGATAACTTTTAACTTTAATTGATGTACTTATATAAAAAGTGTTACTATGTCTATCCAGTCGAACAGTAGGTAATTAATCTTATAGGATTTTTAGATTTAAATATTTCGTAAAAAATAAGCATAGAATTATGTCAAAGTGATAATGCTTTTAAGATATGCGTGCCTATGAACATTTTCCAGCCTAGTTAATTTGATCGATCTCAACATATTTTATAGTCAATAAACAGATTGTAAGTACCTAACTTTCAAAATATCATAAAAATAATCATCTTTTTATCACAATTGTAAGGGTTAAGAAAGCCGCATGTCGTTAGCAATTCATGAGAACTACTTATGTATTCAAATCTTTAGATACTTACATACCCAACGGATTTTCTATCTGGAAGACTACTTGAATGGCAGACTTTTATTCATTTTGATGGTATTTATCTGCGTATTTGCGTAATTCAATATAGTTGTGGCCTCGTAGTAGTTTATATAATTTATTAGTATGAGTATTTCAAGCAAACCCCTCTCTTTGAATATCGATCATCAAAAGGTAGGCTTAGTCACCCGAGCCATAAAAAATAACTAATTCCCTCATCCATCAAAAATACATAAATCAGAATTATTAGGGGAAAAACACAGGTGCTCAAACTCACCTAAGACTCCCAAGTGGAGGCGTAGCATACGGCACTCCAAGATAAGCTTCAACCTGCGGATGCGAGTGGACGACAATTCCCCGCAGAGGGCCGTACTTGGTCCTCACGACGCGCGTGCTGTACTTGTGAGCGGAGAGCGCGGCCGCGCAGCAGACGAGCCACGCGTGAAGCGCGGCGCGGTCCGCTCGCATCACGCGCACGGGGCGGGCGCGGGACGGGCGCGGGCGCGGACGGGACGCGCCGCTTCTGCGCGTCACGCCTCCCGCCGCCGCCGCGCGCAGGCGCTCGCGCACCGCCCCACGCGCCAGCTCATCCTGACACACCCTTCTCCCGTGCTCGCGGCCACTGTTTACGTATAAAATAGATATACCTGTTGGTAGTATGAATCAACACTATGGACTTAACAACGTATTGATATTCAGGTCCCTAAGTACTCGTAATACCTATGTTAATAATAATAACTTTGACCTATTTTCCCAAAAATAATGAACTTGGATAAATTCATGTAACTTTAAGATAGTGACCATTTCATCGTTTATTTATTTACTCATGAACCAAGTGTAAGTTTCAAATTATATTAACACTTACACCTTATTCATATAGGTATAAAGTAGCAGTAAAATTTGCTTAAATGATAAAATTTAAACACATGAAAAATTGGTCACTTACATCCCTTTCGTGAAATTGCCCAATAGTACAATAAAAAAGAATAATAATATATAATATTTATTAGAAAACCTCTGTAATGTGACACAGGAAAACATATTGTTTTCGACTAACATTCATATTTAAGTAGTGACTTACCCGTTTCATGTTTTTGGCGCGGTGAAAATCGGTCCAATTGATTCAATCATTGGTTTTACCTGAAACAAACATTTTCTATTATTTTTCTGTAGGTATACAAAAGTAGATCAAATTATTTAGATTAGGCCTTCAATGGATATAATTATGTAGTAAGTAGGTTTCTTTAGTTTATGACGTACTCGTATAGTCCGGTTTTTATTTATACTTAAATCTACCTACTTAAAATCGACTGTACTATTTTGGAAACATTACATAAACCAGAGATCAGACCTAAGAAACTAGCTTGCGTGCGAATTTCTTCTTATTTACTAGGAATCGTTCCCTTGGGTCAGCGTTTATTACTAAGTTACTACGTAATAACTACGAATTAACTACGTTATCTGTCCTCGTCAACAACGCAACGTTGGAACTAGTAGGTACCTAAATGGCATACGAAATGATAATATATAAAAGCGAGTCTGCGTTGAACACTGTAATCGTCATAAATAAATCCATATTTGCTGCATAATTGGGTAATCAAGCTCACATGCTTTCGTGGCTGACCACTATCAATTTTCAATAGCTTAGTACCTAAACTACCTAATCGTGTTTCATAATTTCAATAGGCAACAGATAGTTATTGCAAAAAATATCGTAAAATGTAATATTTGGACCTACCTATTAATGAGCAACCCAAAAAATCTACATCTAAAGAATATTTGAGTTACCAACATTTGTGCAAGTGCTACAAACATTCACTAAATTTCTGTAGGGATAACACACTCCTTTTGTCAGTTCATGGATCAATTAATTTCTCAGCGTGCACGATCACTGTGTCAGGATTCAAGGTAGGTGCCTACGTTCTCGTCAGACAACAGTTCTCGACAGACAAACACGTTTATTTATGGAATTCTTTATTGTTGGTTTTGCAAATAACATTTGTATTGTCTAAATTTAAATATAAATACGGAAAAAATAAGATTAATACCTATGCATTATTTGGCGAAGTTAGTGAAACTCGTTGCACTCCGTATTCCGTATCACGGAACCGTCCGAATGAGGGTTTTCGATATTTTTTCTGCCACAAGGCGGCTCTACGTAGGCGTAAGGTCCAAATAGCTATCAGATACATACTATTCATAGTTACTGGACATAAAATATAGAAATTGTATTGTATTTGGAAGTTTATTGCTTTTGTAATGGATTACGATTAGAAAACAGTCGCCAAACTGAAAATTAGGGTTTAAAACAGGGACGCAAACTCACAGGTACTAAAGAAAATTACTAGAACTTGTTCATTTCATGGGAATTTACTTAAACTGTTTTTTTTTATTTATTTTAGAAAACAATATTCCTAAAGTAAAGTTTTTAAGAATAAATAAAGCAACAAGTATAAAGAAAATTAAATTCACATAATTATTTTGACAGTTCGTTGAACCACCGTTGAACCTTAAGCTACTACAGTGCTGCCATCTCGCCGCCCCATAGTGGCGGAAAATGTATCAAAAACCCTCATTCATGTAGCTGTCATAGTAAGTTTCACTATCAACGGCACTGAAGTCAATAGAGACAGTAGCCCTACCATGAGCTGCTGCCGTGTTATTAACGCGGTATTACGTTCCATCCGGCCCACTCGCACAAATATGCGAATACGAACAGGATAGATAGAAAGTAAGGTGGAAGTACCAGTACGTAATGTGTAAACAGAGATAATTTATTTTGCTCATACATATAAATCTACATAAAGTATTGGCATGTGTTTAGGGAGAGGAGTTTGTAAGTTTTGTTAAATAATAGTATTTATTTATTTTATAGGGTGACAATTCGAAATTTCTCAAAATTACAAATTTTCTTAGTCAACTCCATTGTATGAGTAAGTGTCAGGTGCTTTTGCTGGCAGTCCCAATAGATGGCACCTCAGTACAAGTTTCAATGTCAAATATTGGGACTTTGAAATATTAACACTCAGTCCTAATAAATGTCTGCCCGTCTTAAAATTATGCAAATAATTTAGATATAAGATAATTATTTCAAAGTTGGGATATGAAGCATTAAAAGTACATACACTTGTCATCGTTTAAATGCCCTACTTATATATTTTATGTTATCGATGGCAACTCAAGCTATGATGACGAGTATTGGTACAGTGTCAGGTACTAGTACTTCCACCTCAAAACTGCGTTAAGAACAGCAAGCTACAGGAAAAACGACGAGAAAGCAAAGTGACGTTAGAAAGGATTTTTCACAAAATCCATATATATTTTAAAGATATGTATATTACTCGCATAATTCGTGGGTATTCTCAGTCATGATAAAATCGTTTTCAAAGCTGCCGATGATACTTTTTAGTATTTCTAAGGCACCAGAATTTGTTACCTAACATAGTCACTAATCAAATTATTGAATTAATTATTCTTTCCTACTTCCAAAATCGATGATAACATTATTAATTATCATGCCATAATATCCATGTATATTTACCAATACAAGTATTAGGTATACAATGTCAACCGTTACTCATATATGGTGACTAACTAAGTGTAGTAACCCCATCCTTAACAAACTTGTCTCCTTATTGTCACCAAGAACTTTTATGTTTACCGTCCGTCAATATTCCTTTTATAGAAAAACCAATTTCTCTCATCCTTTCGGTCTCAATACTTTCGGTCGAAAAATGTTTACCTCAACAGATCTATCCGACTTATAATTTAATGGAACACAAACACGATAACAACACCGCAGTTCTAAATGAAATTCACAGCGTTTCTTGTGACCTCTGACAAAATACTTGCAGACAAAACGTGACAAATTTTACTTTACGCCCCTTACAGAGAGAGTTGAAATTAAAAGCGTTTGTAAACTGGGTGAGCAACGTCAACTCCTGTGGTATTAAGTACGGTTACTCTTCATTCCAAAACTCGAACGAATCCTTAATTTTCTAAAATTTCATGCATACTAATTGTGTTTACTTAACGAATATAATTATCACTCGAGAAAAGTTATTGTGTTACTTGATCAAGGTTTTGACACTAACATCAAGAAAACCTTTACGAGTACAATGGCAATTTCGGTAACAGCTATGTAATACTACAATAATAACATTGAAAACTTGCGTCTTGTTGCCACTGACATATAAAAAAAGTTCATTCTCGATGCTAGTGAGGCTTTGGGACCCGGAATACCTATTCCTAGGAGTTAGGTTTTTTGAAGTTTAAGTACTTAAGTAGATTTTTTCTAACGTACCTACCTATTATATAACTACTTAGAACTACTACTTCCGAAACATGACTTTATTTCTAAAAAAAATCTCCTATGGGGCTTATTCTGCTTCCCAAAACAGCCCCCTGCCTCCGTAGCCTAGTTAGTAGTGACCCTGCCTACAAAACTGGAGGTTCCGGGTTCGAATCCCGGCGAGGGCATTATTTCTGTATTTATTTATCACAAATATTTGTTCCTTGGTCATGGCTGTCTATGTATTTAAGTATATATATGTATCTATCTATTATATATATCGTCGCCTGGTACCCACATCACAAGACTTAATCGTGCTTACCGTGGGACTAGGTCGATTTGTGTAAGATGTCCCAAGATATTTATTTATTTAATTTAAAACCTCATTGGCAGCGGGAATGCACTTATTTTTGGCCATCCTGTTCATACATAATAATATACTTTTTTACTCTAGCACTCAAATCTGGCCTACTACCGCGAAAATCGAAATTCGGAAATTTCGAGGATTTTTCCCTGTCACTCAAACGAAGGCGTCTTTAGAGTGAGAGAGACAAATCCTCGAAATTAACGAATTTCGATTTTCGCGGTAGGGCCGCTGACCAATAAATGGCTTGCACCGATTTTTATATGTACGACTTACTTATTGGAAACTACACTATAACTCGTTTTTACCTCATAAGATTATTTAATACCAAGTACAGTCGAGTGCATTAATATATAGACACATTTGCAGGGATCAGTATGGAGAAGTGTATATATATTAATGCCCTTGACTATACACGATACCGTGCGAATTCAACGCTATAAATACTACCTATTTTACATAATTTCGACACAACAATCTGTACATAGTTGTCCAGTGAATTCGCTAAAAGTTTCGATTTCCTCTTTAGTACTTTATTCAGGAATGGTATTCCACCTTCATTGTTTAAATGTCAGCTATAGATATAGAACTATTAGATATGTAGTAGGTACATGTTATACACCGTGTTTTTATTGATTTCCGTTAAAGAGGACAGGTTATTTGGGACATTGATAAAAGTTGTCTAGTATATCGGCTTTTGTTTAATTCGTAAAAATTTTTTTTTTCGTTTTCATAAATAATAATCGAAACAACAAGTGTGAGATAACCTTAAAAATAAGATCTCAGGTGACTGACGGCACATGTCAAAATAAGTTTCATTAAGATGTAATATGTGATTGTGTTTTTATCCGTGCGGTGACGGAGTAAGAATACAAAAATCACCGCCCCTCTCTTCCCGTGGGTGTCGTAGGAGTCGACTAAGGGAAATACTGAGTATCCAGCTTCTCAGCCGGTGGTAGGGTATTTTTACTAGTACCCGCCTGGTTGGCTACCACCGTACATTCGGTGTAAACGCCCGTGAAATGACTTACCTTCGTGTTTGCCGTGTTTCGGGGTCAGCCGGTGTATTTACCAGCATCTAGCGGGCCAGCAAGGCGGTGGCAACTAACAGGTTACTGATTGTCTCCTGTTCGTTGCCGCCGCGATTTGTGCTCTACTTTTCACTTACGATCAGGTGGAGTGGAGCCACTTTGTTGTGCCAACGTTATTTTTATTGGGTCGGCAACGCGCATGTGACACCCTGAGGTTGCAGGCGCCCATAGGCTACGGTGACTGCTTTCCATCAGGCGGGCCGTATGCTTGTTTGCCACCGACGTGGTATAAAAAAATAAAAAATAAAATAAAGGTTGCACTACTACACTTGTTCAGTCATTAAACTTATTTTTGACCTAAATAAGCTCCCCTTTAATTTAACGGAAATCAATAAAAACACGGTGTATATTGCAAATTGACATGTGAATCATAGTTACTTACAATTTTACGTTTATAATTTTAATTTTATTTTAATTTTACGTCAGCCTCCGTAGCCTAGTTGGTAGTGACCCTGCCTACGAAGCCTGAGGTTCCGGGTTCGAATCCCGGCGAGGGCATTATTTGTGTATTTATTTATCACAAATATTTGTTCCTTGATCATGGTTGTCTTATGTGTTTAAGTATCTATATGTATATATCTTTTATATATATCGTCGCCTAGTACCCACATCACAAGCCTTAATTGAGCTTACCGTGGGACTAGGTCGATTTGTGTAAGATGTCCCAAGATATTAATTTATTTATTATTATTTATTAATCGTAAGTAGCATTACCTATTTATAACCATCTCACCAGCTTTGTATACCTAAGTATAACAGCATTATGAAGCGGACTAAATATGTTTCAGGCGTATATTTTATTTCATAATAATATCATATATTACAGTATGCACAGGTGTCCACGTCCAGTGTATTCATGAAGGTTTCCGCACGCCTGCCTTATTCAGTTGCGCAAGCGACTCACAAAGAGCCGGGGCGGACATCAATCACAGCCATGACACGCAAGAGCTTTGTGATTGTCCCTCATTCCCCGTCGCAGACCTTGATATCTCGTCAAAATATGCGTTTAATTTAACAAACATGGTGATACGTTTATGAAGAAAAATATATTGAAACTAAGGTCATTTGATTTGCTTAGTCTGTTCTCAAAAAAAAATGTGAGAAATGTCCACTTCTTAGCATGCATAACTGTACTTTTTGATAAGATTAAACAACTCCAATTACCCACATGTGAAAAACTTATCTAAATTAACTTACTAATTCGGTAGGCACACACGTGTTTCTAACATGAATCATGTAAGATTTAATAGGTATTCCATAAGTTCGTGTTTCAAAAATTTCGAATACTCCGCTACTAAACAATAATGGTTTAAAATCACCAATAGAAGTTTAAAATACGTAGTTATCAACGTATTATAGGTATTACTAAGAATAATGCGATAACGCAATGCAAAATAGATTTATGGAGATTATGTAATCGCCAAAAAACGAAAAATACTTGCACTTTTTGGAAACAGAATACAATATTTCCTAATTTAATAATAACAACACCTTGACATTATTGTCAAGGTGTTGTTATTATAGCAATAAATAATTCAGATCAAACATTTTTAATTGGCGCTATTAATTACCTTATGAAAATGGTCCGGATTTGTTGCGGACGTCGAAAAGAATAAGCACGAACGGAAGAGCCCTCGAAATGTCTAAAATGAGGTCATTACGGAAAATATTTCATCTTGAAGCGTTTGCAGATTCCCTATTTCACAAAAACCAGCGGTGCCTCAGGAGAATTTTCTACCCCCGTCTGTGACTTTCTCTAATCAGCTAACCACCCACACTTTCAGTTCAACATTTAGGTTAAAGTTTAGAATTTTACCATGACATGATCTTTAGAGAAAACTAATAGAAGTTGGGTTGGGCGCAAAAAAGGCAACTTGACGGAGTGTTATAAATACAGGCTTTAGACGAATGTCTTCACAAGAATGGTCATAGGTCATAACAAGTAAAGGACTATGCGTCACAATGGACAGAGCTAGGAGTAGCGTCATTAGAACGGTCTGCTTATGTACTTTATATATTGTATAGGTGCAAAGTTGAATTTCATTGCGTAACTGAGATAATTCAGAAACCCGAACACGATAGGATTTTTCCTAATAGATTTCGGTAATGTCGTCGGGAAAACTCGCCATCATGTTAAACAAATAACCCAATAAAACATGCGAAGCGTCGATATGTCCTCAATATTGTTTGAGATTTCGTGTAAAGTAAAGCGTTCTAAGATTTACTATGGCTAAAGTATGAATAGGCATCTCAGTTTCTCAATGAAATTTTACACAGTGCCTAAAGAATTAAATTAAGTAGGTAAATTTAAACACTGCAATACCTACTTAATGACACGGACACGACCGTCAGCTCTGTTGGTATTTAGTCTACTTTCCATACAACGCTGCCCATGGTCCAATAAATTTAGAAAAAAAACTCCTATTTGTACTTAAGTATCATGTAAGGAACGAACAATATAATCGTAACCGAAGCGACTAAAAAGATTAACTTTTTAATTTTTCCTATTTATTGAATTCACAAACTATCAAATACAATTTTCATTTCAGATTAGTAAATACCTAACAGGTGATACAAATATTGACTGACCTACCTCCACACTAGCCAAAACCTGTCCCGTTGATGAAAAATATAATATTCCTATATTTTGATGTTTGATCGATATATGAATACAGAAATTATAGTAGCACATACCATTTATATCTTTATGTAAATAAAGTCATGATATATTTCAGTAGGTAAATATACTCTCGATTCGGTGGGTTACTCGGAACGACAAAATTTACTCCGTATTAATTGAACGCTGTAATATTTTTGTAATAAATCTTAGCCGTCAGTTTTGGAAAACATCAATCTGCGGGTAACATGTTAATCTTTTTAAGCGTGATCGAGCTGTGCGCGTGGCACCCACACGTCGCCTTGCTGAGATAACGCGTTCCGCCGAACCCGCGCTCCGCGCTCGGCGGCAGCCACGCTGTGATCGATCGCCTGCCCATTCAACCGCTTTGCATAAATGTTGCCATCTTAAACTTCATTCACAACATTACCACCATTACACGCTCTAACGCTCAACCCTCTGATATATTATATTACACCGCACAAACACCGACTCCGTGTAGTGATTAAGTAACTCGATCTCATTCTAATAATACAATGCGAACACCGACCCTCGACACATTTGATTGTGTGTACTAATTTGTTAGGAAAGTTTGTGTCTCTTGCGAACGCGTAAAGTTGGATTAACTGTAGTACATTGTGAAACGTGCTGAGCAGGTGCTGACAAAGTGTTAATTAATTAATGTACCAGTGAAATTACATCGCGAATATACACGCGAGGTAATTGATAAATACAAAAAGAACTCATTATCTGACGGCAACTCGCAGGTTTCATTAGAAAAGCGCTTCACAGTAAGCAATTAGATTAAAGCGTACAACATTAAAAGCTAGAGGGCTGTTTCAGATACTTAATTATATACTATCTCTGATATAAGCTTAACGTTGTGCAAGATTTAGAAAATTGCCAAGCTGAGCTATTGTTTTGGAAGATACCTGATATATTTATCTGTCTACAGATGCGTACCCAATTACGGAGGAAAGTATATCGATTATCCTTCACGTTCAGTTATTATTTATATAAGTTACGGGCTATGTAAAAATATAGAGAACAAAAAGAAATATGAGTTATAATACAATGCTTAAGAAAGTTGTTTAGTATTAAATAAGTGTTTATTTTAATATAATTGAGTAGAAGTTTCAATTACTTATATGATTGTTTATTTTATTCTTCTATTGCAATATGAATTTATATTTTACGTTTAGTTGAACCTAATCTGCCTTCATAATTATCTTAATTACCTACGTAGTAATTTTTGATTAAGGTACCATTTGATAACAAGGGATGTGAATATATAAATAAAAACTCAACTGGAAATGTTTTTTATTACAAGTTCTGCCGATAGCAGTCTTGGCATTCAGAATTCATTTATTACTACAATTAATATCGCTCAACAATAAATAAGTTTAGTTACAATTAGTTGCCTTAATATCTTTGGAAGTGGGTTTATAGGCATTATAATGATATATTATGTGTTTTCGAAGTGTTAAAAACAATGTTATGTGTAGGTCACATTTTTAAATTGAAGCGTTTGTTACATTGAAACTAAAAGAAAGCATTTATTGGTATTTCATATTTTAGTTTAAAAATATCGCATTCACCTTGTTCTTACTGGTAAGGTGTCCAGAGTTCCATGAGGATACACAGCGCCACTGATAGTGTATCCTTCTATTTCATAGGATCGGCAACTCGTATGTGACATCTCAGGAGTTGCAAGCATTTATTTAAGCAAACTGACATAGCTGATTACTATCAGGCGGCGACCTATGCTTGATTTCAATCATGCAGTAAATCAACAAAAAGAATCAATATTTATATATGGATATCTTCAACTGAAACTTTTCGCAGCCCTTGTAAGTAACATATTGAGCACTCCGTAGTAGTTTGTCGTCACGGCGATGTCGGCCTATAGATGACACGTGCCACGACGTAGTCCGAATAGGTCGATTCGAAGTTTAAAAATATCGTTTATTTTTTCATAGGCTGTCACAAAAAACTTCATCATCAGTATCATATTCCAATATTTGCAATTAGGTAACAGTGGGGTTTATATGTACCTACCTATACGCGATTTCTTTTTGTATGGGGTTGCTCAATCAATTAAGTCAACCATCACAAAATAAAAATTATTTAGCGGCAAAAACAATACATTTACTACTTAATACTTCTACAATACGATTCTGAATGGTGACATTTTCTGTTTGTTGTATTTCATACAATCGATTCGGTAATAAAGTTATTTTATAATGGATTTATATTCCTCATATTTGCGTCGCCTTTTAAAGTTTCGCAGCCTATATGCCTTATGAACTTAACTTCGAGTAAGATCTAATGTGATCCAAACAATTTTGAACCCTGTGTATGGTAACAACGCGAATAATGAACAAGGACCCAATAATATACCTTATTCATATTAAGTATAAATAAACTAAGAGTTACGCATTTGGTTTTGAATTGTTATTTTACAACCGTATGCTCTTACGACTAAGATTAAAGTGTCGATCACTGGGATTAGTGCCCAAAACTGGTGCACCCTAAGAAATGCTGTATACCTACCGAGTATTACTCATGGTTTGACAAGTTCATAAACTGATTAAATATTTTAAAGAAAGACCTTGACTCGACTCGCAATATTTGTGAACAAGATTCGCTGGGGGCATCTCAAGAGACATGTCATTAGTCATTAGACCACTCATTCGCAAGTACAGGTCTGGTAGGAACGAGCATTGCGAATAGGGTCAAGGTCACATATTTTGAAACAAATAGAAATTGCAAAGTTCGGGTATACCTCCCGGGCAAGTGGCGAATTGGCGTCATCAATCACTACCTCGGCCGCAAAGCTGTAATGGCCGAGCTCGTCCACCACGACACCCGATCAACTCCACACCCATTAAGCTTGAGACATAACCAATTTACTCTAATCTAAATTGCTTATCACAGTTTATTGCGTTTTCCCGCTAAGCAGCCTTTTAATGCCAGACTTTTCTGATTCTGAACTTTCGTTTGTGACTAATCTCAAGTGACTGATTCACTATTTTGTTTTGTGGTTGCTATGAACGCAGCAATCACTTGAGTTCACCAGAACTGTTTGTTGTATGAAATATGCCGCGACTCGAATAACCTGAATGTCTTAAAATATTCAATTATTCGTTTTAATTACAATAATATTCCTTAATATTTTCACAGGTTACTTAACTTCATTATCCGTCACTGTTAATGAAACGAAAGAAGTGGACTGTAAATAAATTCGAAAATTAACCGTTACGACGAAAGTATTTTGAATGAGAATACGTTAGGGTGGGTGAGCAAGAACGTTGTTGCTAATTCAAAATTACGGGAAACTAAAGCGAAGTGAATAAGGTTACCTTCTGTTCCGGATGCTGCAGATTGGATCCCAGGCTTTGCTGTTCTGCTGTCGGTTCAGATCGGGCTCCTCCGGCCAGCTAAAGTCACCTAAATCGTTACCTTCAGCATCCAACTTAGCCTAGCGTCCGCCTTACAGACACGGTCTTGAGGGTTCCTTAGCACTTGCTGCTTCCACTATTATAAATATGTTGACTGAGCTACGGTACGTGTCAATGGTGTTTAAATTCTAATACGAAAAACTTACGAAAGCGAGAACTGTGTTGACTTAACGACGGTTTTAAATCACACTGACGTTTTCGCCAATCCAGTTAGGGAGGGGGGAAACGTCAAACTTTTAAATTCTATATTGGCAGTACTGCCACAATAAACCGAAAGGTTGCAAACTTGAACATTATCCGCCTACCAAAATACGACAGTGTTTTAACCCCGAGAATACTGGAAAAATACGAACGAGAAAATGAAACTAACTAACCCAAAGGAAAGACGACACGACACATTTATAATAAAGGTTAGACGCTAACACCGTTGCCGTGCGAGTCTCGAGCGAGGCGACCGCCTACCATCAGATGACCTGACGCGAGAGCAAGAGAGGGAACGAGTGTCACAACGAGAGCGGAAGTTAGCTTGACTACAGGAACGAGAGTAATTTCGGAGGCCAGAGCACCGACAGAAGGGCGATAAAGACGATATAGTGATAGGCGAACCGACGACAAGAGTAATAGCGACAGCGATAGTAATGGTGAGCCCGAGAATTAGAATGAGAGTGACAACGAGAATGGGTGTGAAAGCAAGAGCAGATAGGCAAGCGATAATGGAGAATAAAGTTATAGCTGAGAGGGATTGAGGCTGACGAGAAGATCGAGCACAAAAAACGAAAGGCGAGGCGAATCGGGGGCGAGAGTCGGAGCGAGAGCGAGAATCGGAGTGAGAGCGAGAGTCGGAGCGAGAGCGAGAATCGGAGTGAGAGCGAGAATCTAAGCGAGGGCGAGAATTTAAGTGAGAGCGAGAATCTAAGTGAGAGCGAGGGTCAGGTCGAGAGCGAGAATCTAAGCGAGTGCGAGAATCTAAGTGAGAGCGAGAGTCGGGTCGAGGTCGAGAATCGGAGCGAGAGCGAGAATCAGAGGAAGAGCGAGAGCCAGAGAGAGAGCGAAACTCAGAGCGAGAACAAGAGTCAGTTCGAGAGTAAGGAGCGACTTCAGTGGTGGCAGCACCACCCATCAAGAGCCATCCGAAAGCACTGTTAAGGGCAGTTGCCTCACCGCAGTCACCATTGATCAGGCCTGGACGCAACGACGAAGCGAAAATGTTGACACTCAACAGCATGTCAACAGGTCCTGGGGTGTGAAAACCGGGATCAGCAAGTTGCAGGTCCTTAGTGTGGTGCCGTGACGGAATGTTGATGTGTTCAGTTGGCAGATCTGGACATATTCTAGGCAACAGATAGGCTTCAATTGAGAATGCGGCTTTGACCTCACCAACACTTGGTCGCACAACTAATGAAACTAAGCCCTGTGGCTGGGCTGATGCCTGACCTATACCATCAACCGCGTACCTCCCATGTATGACATTGACACCTAGTTTCTCAGCACAACTCTCGGTTATAAAGTTACACCCACTAGCACAATCCAATACTGCCCGTACAGGTACAAGACCACCATGCTTATCTCTAACCAGTACCTTAGCAGTAGCAAATAGAGTAGGGAACACACGGGTATTTGCTAGCATGGATAGCTGGGTCTGAGAGTCCACAGGTGTCTCTGTATCCACAGACAAGGATACACGCGAATTAGGTCGGTTGAAATGCAATAGTGTGTTGTGTGAAAATCTGCAATGCTCACACCGCTCCTCCGACTTACAAGCCTTCACTGGATGTGAATCTGCCAAACACAAAATACACAACCTCTTTTGCTTAACTAAATTGAAACGGGTGTCTGGGTCATATCCCAAAAATGTTGGACATGATTCCAGCTTATGTCCTTCCCTGCACAAAACACAACATGGAGCAGACACAAACAAAGCTGTCTTTGCCCTACTAATAGGCCTATTGATATTAGATTGAGCGGAACTGGCAATAAACCCTGTAAATCCTGCAGTATCTAAAGCTCTATATCTCTTTTCTATAAAATCCTGCAATTCACTAAACACAGGGATGTCATCCGAGTTAAGCTCTAGCTCAAATTGCTCTTTAGTGCTTTTATCAAGCTTCGACCACAGTAATTGCACAAGCATGAAATTAACATCAGGTAACTTAAAGCCTTTCAATATAGACAAGTTTTCATTAAAAACCCTATGAACCCGCTGCAGGTCACTAGGCCGACATCCCTTCACCGCTTCACATTGAACTAACTTTTCATAGTAGGTTGTTGCTATAAGTCTAGGTTTATTATATTGCCTATATAATGTGTCATATGCCAAGTTATAGTTGTCATCATTGACAGGGTAATTTTTTATCAGATCATACGCCTCATTTTGCACACTCGATAATAAATAATGCAACTTCTCAACTGGCGCAATATCTGTGCGTTTATGCACTAGAGAATTAAAAAGTTCGATAAATGATATCCAATTCTCAACCCTAGCATCGAAAGGCTTAATCTGTAACTTCGGCAATTTTGGCATAATAAGTTGTTTCGTTTTCGTAGTTGCGTCGTTTAAATCCCTCATTAAGCGCGCTCTTACTAACCTAAGTTTTGTGTCGAACGTCGCCGTGTAACTACAGATTTCCCGATGTTCACTCCTCGGCATGGTACTCAAAAGCTTTATTTGAGCATCATGAAAGTTTTGAGCTATAGAAGTTAGCTCAGATTCATCACACAAAGCTAACTCCACATCCGACAACATTTCTAAATACTCTATGCGCATTACTGCGTAGTCTCGTGCAATCAACACTGGGTTAACACCAGCATCTGCCTCCATTGACTTATCACCGGGTCCCATATTAACTCAATAATAAACAAAACACAAACAAACAACAACTAAGTATACAAAACTTAGCTTCGAAAATCGAACCAGTTGATGACAGACTGTCTAATTTGACAGTGACACTGACACAAACGAAAGTGTTGGCAGCAATAAACAGCAACGTGAATGATTGAATGAACTAAATTTAAACACCACTACACGATCAACTTTCTTGCTTACCCACAAGTATTTTTACAATACCTACCCTAATTTTTTTTCTCAATGTTATGACAGGAAAACAAATAAACGGATTCCAATAAGTGACTAAGCGAAAAGAAAACGATAAAACCAGAGGTCACTTATCAAAATATCCGGCTCGAAGGACCAAAAATGTTAATGAAACGAAAGAAGTGGACTGTAAATAAATTCGAAAATTAACCGTTACGATGAAAGTATTTTGAATGAGAATACGTTAGGGTGGGTGAGCAAGAACGTTGTTGCTAATTCAAAATTACGGGAAACTAAAGCGAAGTGAATAAGGTTACCTTCTGTTCCGGATGCTGCAGATTGGATCCCAGGCTTTGCTGTTCTGCTGTCGGTTCAGATCGGGCTCCTCCGGCCAGCTAAAGTCACCTAAATCGTTACCTTCAGCATCCAACTTAGCCTAGCGTCCGCCTTACAGACACGGTCTTGAGGGTTCCTTAGCACTTGCTGCTTCCACTATTATAAATATGTTGACTGAGCTACGGTACGTGTCAATGGTGTTTAAATTCTAATACGAAAAAGTTACGAAAGCGAGAACTGTGTTGACTTAACGACGGTTTTAAATCACACTGACGTTTTCGCCAATCCAGTTAGGGAGGGGGGAAACGTCAAACTTTTAAATTCTATATTGGCAGTACTGCCACAATAAACCGAAAGGTTGCAAACTTGAACAGTCACATTAAAACTGGAAACATACCGTATGATCAGTGATCACAGGGAAAGTTATTTTTCATCACACTTGCTGTCAAAGCGCGCCATTGCTTGCGCGCGTAGCGGGAGTAATAGAAAAGTGAAATTCCCTAGGGAGTAATAGAAATGTCAGTACGTCATTTAATAATATTAAGTCTGAAAACTCATTTTTTGTTTGGCAAGTGTGAATTGTATGCATCACGGTCGGTAAGCGGAATACTAACTCGAGTCATAAAAGCCCTCCGCCTAACGGCGTCGGGCTTCTAACACTCTCGTTAGTAATTCCGTACTTACCTCCCTTGATGCACAATGTACTATTTTTAAACATTTGAACTACCTACTAGCTGTAAAAATATATCTACAGTATATTACTAACACGTGGACGTTTATGATAATTGCTAATAATTTAATTTTCATATACTATAAGTACTAGCAACTGTAAACAGATTATGAACATTTTACCCTCAATTACATTTTATTCTAATATTACATCTGCCATTGTCAAGAGGTACGTATTATCAAACCGGAATCAGAAAGGGATTTCAGAGTACTGTTGACACAACAAATGACACAATATTTATCAAGAAAAGAGTTGTTCACAGATGTAGTGAGTGATTAATTAATCTATTGTCTGTAAGTCTTTGCACTTAAAGTATAAATATATGAATATAAATATGAGTATATCCTAGATTTTACTTATACACTGTTGTGTCAACAGTACTTTCGAATCCCATTCTAATCGCGGTTTGATAATAATTAACGCTCGTTTTTACGTAGGTACATTGTCTCTACTTTTCTGAGAAGTTCATTGATAAGAAAATGCTCAAGGTTTTTTTTAAGAAACTCTTATTGCTCAGGATTAATAAAAGTTGGCTTGCCGGTAACATATTTTAAAGTATCTCACAGCTCACATTATATTCATAATCTATTTAATGCAATAGGTACCTATTTATTTAACTGTGTAAATGATGAATGATGATGATGTAAATAAAGCGCGTCATCGAACCGTAAACTACCTTTAAAGCGCAGAGTTCCCAACAATACCAACAAAAGTTTCATAGTATCTTTGTCCTATTTTTTCTTTCTAGTCGATAAATAACGGACTCACGACCTTAATCCCAAGTGGGTAGTCAGAAGTACGCTGAAAGTTAATCGTCGTGGAGAATGGCTTAACATTCATGCTAGCTTAACGGCATCTATTGTGTTTTAGTACGTCAGTCCGTTCGGTTCACTGTGTATGACTTTAATTTGGGACTAAACATGCTCCTAACCTTTGAGCTGTAACTAGACATTCTAAGAAAATCAATTTTTCGATTTTAGAGTAATATTTTAAATACCTTCGCGTACGTGTAACTTACCTTACACGCGTAATTGCTTATAGCGCAAATGTATACCTTTAAATTTTATACGTATTTTTTGGGCTTCCAATGGGATTACCTTTATAACTACAATATTTGATTACAGCTTGTACTCCGAGCGTTCTTTAACTAGATTTCGGAATATTTGATTTAAAGAGAAATCCCAACCCTTCAGTATATTCGTCTCTCGCACATTACTCTCGGATGCTGATATACCATTAGGACTTCTGAGAATGGATGTTGGAACGAACTGCAATTAATCAAAACCAAAATGTCAGACCCATTTAGACATAGTCTGTCATATCGTATCTATAATAGCATTAATAGCTATATTAACTAGTATGATTCTAAACTAGGTATATATTTTTATGTCTTCTGATAAAAAATGGCGAATAGATGTTTAGTTGAAATCGCATTGATCAATGTGTCATTTTGGTATCACAATGCAATATATAGCTATGTTGATATTGTTGATTGATAATGATAAGCTAGGTACTTAGTTAAACATGTAGCTGGGAAACGAACAAAACTTTTTTACAAGTTTGTACTTTCTCATGTCATAAATAATAAAACAAAAAAGTACATTTATTCAGAATAAATATTAGTGCCGCTGCTTAGTTGGTGTTTGGTATTATGAATTAATACCTATAGTATACCTTAATACTCAATGATTTTGGATACTGAAGGCCGAGTGTAGGTAATAACTTATAAAAAATGCCACGATCGCGTTTACGTTTTCATCGATTATTTCATACTAATATGACGATGAAAACGTGAACGCGATCGAGACGTTTTTTATAACTTATTGCCTACACTCGGCCTTCTGTAACTAAGGTAGCTGGCACTCTGATGACTAACTGCTTAACCTTTCGTTTGTGGTCAAGTTTTATAGTCGTGTGTGAAACCTCATTATTAGTGATAAATCGGGTAATTAATACCGTTCATTTTTCAGCGTACCACTTAACCTTTTTTGTCATGAGCTAAATTGAAATGGGTATTCCAAATTTTCAACTTTGAGAAGCGAAGCGGATTGGACCGTAAAACGTACCTAATGAAATACTGGAATGGGTGCGGTGACACAGGTTTTCCGGTGCTTGTCTCATAAAGGTGGAGAGCTCGGGCGATATCGGCTGTCTCTTCGAGTGGCCTGTAGGAAGAAATGTGGGGCTATTTGTGCTGGGCCTCTCGGCACTCGAGCACCCTCGCCGTAGCCGGCGAACAAACTAGATTAACTCGCCGACCTCGTCGGGCTCGACTCCGAGGCCCTCCGGTATTACATCGCGTTCAATATTTTATATTATAAAATAAATTGTCTCCATTTAGAGAGCATCAGGTTCGTGTTGAAAGTGTACCATGCCTTACAATTCGTTTAGGTAAAATAGTTAAGGTTCCTTCAGAAATATCACGTAGTAATAATTTATGTATATACACTATTACTTGTTCGGATCAATATACAAACTAATAAATACTAAATCACCATTATGTTCTCTTCTTCGCTACAGCTATCTAAAGAGCTTGGATACCAGTCCATCTTAACAGTTAGCTTAGGTGTTAGCTCTTAATTACCACCATTTCCTTAATAACTGATGAAGGGGAAGTAAGGCCCTGGACAGGGTTAAAGTACACTTTCCCTTCGATTCTTATGATCATAATACTTATAAAGATACTACTAATCCTGCGGCTCTAAGCATCAATTACAGGTACATTAACATTTCAAACTAGAAAGGTTTGTTCATTATCTTGTAAATTAAGTTCCCAAAATTGTATCGGATATTTTCGTTCTAGCTTAGCTTTCTAATTCTCACGTAACACGACTTCCCAATTTAAAGGCACAAGACAAACTGTACAAACGTAACTGTATAATAAACTAGGGTGGCTTTTACGTAACAATACGACAAACGAGAAAGCCAGATAATACAGTTTAGGAAACTCAAGTAGTGTGCGACTCTTCCCGGGTCGCTACAACAATATAGAAGCGGCCAGTAACGCCCGCAATACATATAAAATCAATTTAGCAAAGCCACGCGGCGGCCCGCACCAACCCTTTCAAGTTTATTCACAATAGAACAAAACTGACAGTTAAATCATTTAAACACCTTTAATACGGCTTCTATGTATTAAACAGACTAAAAAATAATGCAGACTTTAAAAAAAAAAAATTTGGAACAAAGCTGTCAGTCCAATTCAAATCTCAGGTAAAACATCCGTTGGTAAACAGACAAAATTAGGACAATGTTTAGTATCTTTTAGCATTTTGTGCCTCCCGCAAATTGTCTTATCTCGGACTGACAGTCACGCCTCGTTTCGGCGTTTGATCGTCGACCGTTCTTTAAAATTATTGCCAGTTTCTTAGAATTTTAATTGGATGCTGAAACAATTATCGTTGGAATGTGACAGATTTAACAATGCTATTTGAAAGGGCCTCATTCCGCTGTTTTTTGTTTTGCCAAGGCCATCAAAAAAGTAGGTACAGAAATATTTATTATTACGAAAGAATAAATCTATTTTATGTAAACGTGAAGTAATTGATTGAAATAAATGCTAACCACGTATTGTTTGTTATTTTTCTCTAGGTACTACTGTGCTACATTATTACCTATTAGTTTTTTTATTAAATGGTATTTATATTACCTATACTTTGGCTTGATTACACTAAACTTTTATTAGAAGAATAATGCTTACCTACTCTCAGATACTACGAATAGTGTCAAATTACTATGGAGTATGGACATTCCAAGAGAAGGCGATACTCTTTGAATAAAAGTTTTGTGAAATCGAGCCTTAGTGGTATAGATCGTTTCATTCATGAAAATTATGAAGACACGTGGCGGGGCGTGGCACTTTTTACTCTATGCCTGACAGAAAAAAACACTAGCAATTTTGATGGCTTGTTTATCAGCTTTAATAATAGTTCGGCTTAGAGCTAATACAAAGTAGGGTAACGACGTCAGATGGCTTTTCCCGAAAAAAATAAATGTACGAAAGCGCCCCATACGTTAGATACCTTTGTACGCAGTATTTTTATCACAGTATTAGTTCTGTTCTCAACTGTCTCTATTTATTTACAAATATTTTTTTCATAATAATATATTGACGACATCATCTGAAAATAACAATATTCTCGCTATACGAAAATATTGGGATACATTTGTACAACTACTACTATGTGAAGCGATGGTGGCTCACTAGTTTAGACATTTGTCTTTCATTCCGGAGGTCGTGGGTTCAAATCCTTGCTCGAACCAATGAGTTTTTCCGAAACTTATGTACGGAATATCAGATGATATTTATCATTAGCTTTCAGTGAAGGAAAACATCGTTAGGAAACCTGCATACATCCGCGAAGAAATTCAAAGGTGTATGTGAAGTTCCCAACCCGCTTAGGGCCAGCCTGGGGACTATAGCCCAATCCCTCTCATACATGAGAGGAGGCCTGTGCCCAGCAGTGAGACATTAAATAGGCTGAAATATATAGGTACATAAAAATATCAACAGGTTCGCATGTCGGATAGCGAAGATGTGATCACTGTACGAATGCTACCCACTCTCCATTACAGGCTACTTTTGAAAAATTCGCACGTCATCAAGATCGTATGTATTGTCTCATATTTTAACGACAATTTTATCCTGACGTTTCGTTTTTTAGTGTGACGTCATGCCAAATGTGCACAATATTATCACAGCAGTAGGTCATTCCATCCTTTATTTTACCGTATATATCGCACTAGAAATCGTAGAAACTGAAATTTAGTAGGTACTTGAAAAGATGCTACAATTCCAACATATTATATTTCCGCGCAATTGCTCCAAATGGCTTCCACTATATAGTGCGTGCGAAACAAGTGATTTCGATGAGCCGCACTTTTAATTTGTTTCTGTACTTTGTTTACATGGAACTGCAAAATAAAAATAAATCAACAAAATAAAACAATATGTACTTATACCGCACAAGTACTATCATATTATAAATACATCCGATTACCAAAGTCATTTAATTCCTAAATATATATTTAGTTTTCTATAGGTTTAGTTAAGTATTACTTCTTTATAATTGTGTTATTATTTGTAATTAGCTATATTAATACATAGCTATGTAATTATGTATACTTTTTTAATCAATTATTTTTTTCTAAAAGTGCGTGATAATGAAGTAGTGCAAGTTCTTAGGTTAGTTAACATTTTTTGTTTTCTTCTGGCGTACGGCATATTTTTATTAATTGTGAAAGTTGTTTTTTTTTCTTATTGAAAATTTAAGTATTTCAAAATATGCTCAGACTCGTATCTACACGAGTCAATAGTGCCTGAATTTGCGTTAGTTTGTAAACAATCTTTTGTTTCTAATAGTTTAAAGCAATCGGACCAATTAAAGCTATAGTTATGTCGTCCAAAACCAAATGGAGGCAAATGGCAACCTTAAAAGCGAGCATAACGTTGCTATAAAAATATACAAAATCTTTCAATCGTTCAAACATTTTTAAAAACAAGGCTTAGAGATATCCATCATTAATATTGTTGGTCAAATCACTCAGTTACGAACATGAACTGCTGAATGCATGTTACCTATTAAAGTATAGTATAAGTTAACCTAGCATAAGTTCAGTACCTACTAATATAGATCTAAATCTTTCAATTGTATTTTTTATTTTATTTTATTGTGTACAAGTTCATGTTTCGGCAATAAAGTTATTTGAATTTGAATTTGAATTTAAAAACCAAGTCTAGAAGGCGTTTTTAGTAAAACTACACGAATTAATTGAAGGGCGACCTTCCAATGCCACTATACTATACTAACCTACGGTGCCCAAACATGGTCACTGACCGAAAGTCAGAAGTCCAAATTGAAGGTCTACCAGTGAGCAATGGAGCGCAGCATTTAGGAGTGACGAGGATGGATCGCATCGGGAATACTACGCTGCGCTCCAAAACACGCATAGCTGTCGTGTGTAAAAAGACTATCAAGTTAAAGTGGGATTGGGCCGGTCACGACTACCGCTTGCATACAGAAAGTTGGGCTATGGTACACTCACTAAGTGGATGCCGCAAGCTAGGCGATGCAGAGCTAAGCGGAGATGGAGGGACGAACTCAACTGGACAGAATTGGCACAAAACCGGGATCTGTGGAGGAGTCCTTTTCCCAGTAGTGAGACACACTTACAATCTAATAAAAAAAGAACTTTAATTTTATATATAACTTAGTAACTAAAATAAAGCCGAAATACTCTAAAATGTGTTCCAAACATTGAATGCATTGAATTGCGTTGATAATAACAGAGTCATATATCAATGATATTTCAACGTTAAAATTTTCGTCTTAATGTTTATTCCGTCACTATTTAAAACATAATTAAGAAGCATTGATATCCGACATGTACGAAACTGTGCTCCAAATTGAAATTTGTATGACAATTTATACTTGGAGCTTTCTGAGTAGTAAAAGACATTCATTAGTCAATCTGTAACGCCAAATAAATCATAGTTTCAAATTCCCATAACGCATGACTCACTCTTTAAAAATTCAAATAAAATTTTACAAAAACCTCTTAAGGTTCCAGTAGTTTGACCTTCAAATGAAAATTGTGAGCTCGACGTAAACTAATAGCCAATAGAATTAATGAGTGATTGCACAAACCCAGAACATGTCCAAACAAATCTCCCTGTCAAACACTGAGGCACTTCATAGGCACTCTTAAATAAATAAATACCTGACATACGTGTATAGTAAATACATTATGTATAAACTAATAGCCAATAGAAATAATGAGTGATTGCTCAAACCCAGAACATGTCCAAATAAAGAGGATGATGTCCTGTCAAGCACTGAGGCACTTCATAGGCACTCTTAAATAAATAAATACCTGACATACGTGTATAATAAATACATTATGTTTAACAATTTTATCAACGTTCTATTTAAAAAGCCTTTCACATAACAAATGAGACAATGAAACGCAATGCGTTAAATACGTAATTGTATGCGTATGAACCGAGATCTCTCCCTTTTTACATCCTCGACATCACCCGAGGCGCTACACGAAATATCTTCGATGCGCCGATACTGAACCGTTGCGTGTCGCATTCATACCTACAAATATGTATCAGCTACATGACTTACCGCAGAAATGTTTTCCTGGAAATTTATTGGAAGTAGGTATATTCAAAATACATCACACGCGGACTACAATTTTCTTGCATCGTTCAGACGTTGTTCATCCGTTAAGAGTTTTCTAGGTTCGAAAACCCGCTGTAAACCTTCGACGTTTTTGGTCACTTCAATATTGTGTAAATTAAATGCATTTTTTTCATTATATTGAACATGAATTCATGTTTAGTTGAACTTATTGAGGGACTAAGTATTTATTTAAATTATTTAGTTGAAATTTAACAATTCCGTGCGTCTTCGCGACTGGAACGAAATGTGTTAGGCGATCGAAAACTGGAGCGCATACCTATTATCTTTTTGTGGATGAGGGTTAAAGGATTCATGAGCATCCCGTTTTACAAAACAAATGAGAATTGCCTATAACCCCACTCAATTTTGAAGCGGCGCTATTATAGTAAAAGTCCGCTTCCTTATGATAATAGGCATGGCATGTTACAGAAGAAATAAATCAGTTGAACTCCATTATTCCGGATCTGATTATTTCCTATTACTAGAAGTAGGACGTTCGTCTGTCTTTTTCCGGAACGCCCAACCCGTGTTACTAAACAATAACTATTTTGTTGTAGTTCATTCGATTATCGCAATTGATAATATGGAACTATGGAAACAATTTGTTGCCTGTAGTTTTCCGCTACACCCTGAAGCCCAGAGTAGGTTTACTGCAATTAAATTGTGTAATGTGGTAATATTTTATGCACATTTAGAAGTTAAATACCTCAATGCAATACCTGGACGTACTATGAGTTCGCAAGATAAAACGATAGCATTTACTCGATACTTAAAGTAGCCCAATACATCTGAATTCAGTGCGAGCGTGATAGACTGCTGCTGGTAGTGAAAATATTTTTTTTATCTTTGGTGCAACTTTTAGATTAATCACTTTTTAATGGGTCCATAAGGGCACATTTGGCATTCTCAACGAAAAACCTTTTAGATTTTGATATGCAAAGCAATCAAACTAAACTGACGATACAAAATGACCCAAGGGGGAGTAGAAAAAAGTAACCCTATTTTAAGGTACTCTACTTTGCTATTTTAAATGTCTATGGGTAGTACATAGTTAAATATGAGTATAATATAAGTAGCATGACATTACGAGTCACATCACAGAAATTTATTTCCTTGCAGTTTGCGCAATGTCACGGGAGCCATATTCTGTTCAATCAGAGCTAGGTCCCACTAATGGAGAAACAATTACTCTACTTACAGGGGAACAATACATCGAATGTGAGGAAAATTCCACCCTGGTCCCCTGCCTTGGCCAATGTAATCGATGTTTCAGCATCTTGGACGGTGTCATGCCATTTGTTACACAAATTGCTCCCGTTACGACCCAAACGCCAAACGATGACGATAATGGCTTCTTCTTAGTTCCTGTAATTTTAAAAGCTTAGTGATTTTTCATGATTAGCCATTTGGCTAACGCTCACTTTCAATATATCATTTTTAGTCATAGATATACATTTACCCGATTTATTATTCAGTAAACTTGTTTTCGTCAAGTAAGGGATTTACTTAGGTACTTTAGCAAATTTAACCTGAGTTACCTGAGATTTTATGTTTTTGTGCTTTATGAAGTTTGTGTTAATTGCGAACGATTTAGGTTGTCAATACGGATTACTAAGACTAATTAATTCAATAATTTTAATTACTCTTCAAATGGAACTCAACGTCGTTTTAACGTCGTCGTTTTTATCATTTCGTGCAAAAGTAAATGCCATTGCAATTACCGTTTTAAATATTATAAATAGCCATTATCATTTCTTCTAATCACCTTAAAAATTAGAAAAGATTATTTTTAAGTAACTTTTGGGGCATTAAATTGTTAGTTGTTTATAGAGTTAGATAAACGTGCCTAATTCTGTTCACGACTTATGTTTCACCTGTATAATATTACTATTGAGAGCACTTCGTCTTCTAACTTTTATTAATTAAAATTTCTTTAATTATCATTTTGTTCAATTCTTGTCAGATAGGCAAAGTCGATGGCAACCTAAGGCATAAATTACAATAACCCAACAACAGAACAGTATATTTTAGGTACAAAATATGATGCATCAACGTTCTCGCAAGACAACATTATAATCAAATAAAAATTACAAGGTCACATATTTATAATTTATATTTAAAAAAATAAAAACATAAAAATAAAAATAAATTTTAAAATAGAATACAAATATTTTATTCTACGATTACATTTGCATGGCTTGAAAACCAATTTGTTTTCGTTGCTGATCTATTATTTCAATTATACTGAAATGGCCTCATAAGCATCTCATTTAGCCGCTTTAAGAGATTTATTAGCGGAAGAATGTTTAGATTGTTTCTGCAGAAAACGCAAATGAATTAGGTATTAGAAAGAAAGAGCCTTATAAATGAATCCCATCTGTAAGTATAAATGTTAGGTACTTTGAATTTAAGGCGCAAATCTTTGTTAGGTAATACTTTATCAGAATGTCACGATATGCACATGTTACAAGAAATATGTACAGGGTGTTTTTCTTCATATGCTATAAATTCAAGGGAAGCTTATTTAGGTCAAATATAATTAATTTCTCTAAGAAACTAGTGTTTTAACTCTTACTGTTATTGAGTTATTCAAAAAATAAGTTACATGACTGAACAAGTGTATGCAACCTTTATTACATTCTAATGTTAATTACTTATTTTGACATGTGCCGTCAGTCACCTGAGATTAACTTTTATTTTATTCTTAAGGGTCTCTCACACTTATCATTTCATTTATTACTAGCTTTTGCCCGCGGCTTCGCACGCGTAGATTTTGGACTTCTATGAAAAAAAATGTGTTCAACCGACTTCAAAAAAGAAGTAGGTTGCCATTTCGATTGTATGTAGTTATATATTATGCATGTTACACGGTTTCCTGCTAATAATGAATCCTATTTTGTTTTTTTTTCTCAGGAGATTCAAAAGTGGCCGAAATAAGTTTAATATTTGTGATTTTTTTTTTGGGTTTCGCCTTGACTTGTCGACAATCACTTAATCGAATGTTGTTTCAAAGACAACGGTTCAAGTATTTTCATTTCATCGACAAGTCATTCTGTCCAAGAATAGTTTTCAGTAAATTTAAATCAGGGAATTTTGAATGGTGCTTGAGGTTTTCCTTTACGGGTTCTTATTTTAGTTTGGTTTAAATTTAGTAATATTTATTCCGCAGTTCTAAACTAACCCTGAGCCTACTTTAATAGCTGTTTGCTTATATGTGGGGTCACAGTTGTAACCTAACTTAAACATATTTTAATAGCCGTTCGTTTCTATGTGGGGTCGCACTGGTCGCAATTCTAACCAAACCTAAACCTACTTTGATAGCCGTTTGCTTTTGTGTGGGGTCGCAGTTCTAACCTAAACTAAACGGGTTCCCTCTATCTGGCATAATTTATTTTGTCCGAAACGCTTAGGACATAACAGACTTGGCATAATCTATTTTGGCATAATCTTAATGAGGCAGAAACATCGCTTGGCATAAATAACAATATTTCGAACATTATTTGGCCCGAAACTATCTTGGCATATTATTATTTACGCCGAATTTTATAAGACAGAAATTAGATTTGCAGATTTTTTATTTGGCATATAGCCACATGTTCGAAACTTACCTTGCATTTTTCGTCAGGCAGAATTTGTTGCGAGGGTGAAAATTTCCGCGTGAGCGAGCGAAGCGAGCGAACAAAACCTTCCGGGGCAGATCCGACACGGATAGGTTAGGTTAGAAGACTAAGGCGGGAGCTTTGCTCCCGCCTTAGTCTTCGAGGTTATTTTTTTTTTAACAACCTAGAAAGTACTCCGCTCAGAAGTGTATGCTAAAACAAACTATGCCGATACTTTTTATGCACATCCAGATTATGCCTCATTATTAATAGGAGCATCAAAATTATGCACATATAATATTCGGACAATTCGAAATCTGCCATAACGAACTATGCCAAACTTGAGTATGCCACAACAGTTTCTGCACAAAGCCCATTATGACAACATACATTATGCCATATAGAATTATTAATAAAAAAATTATGCCACAACAGGGTGAACCAAACTAAACCTACTTTGATAGCCGTTTGCTTATGTGTGGGGTCGCAGTTCTAACCTAACCTACTTTGATAGCCGTTTTCTTTTGTATGGGGTCGCAGTTCTAACCTAAACTAAACCTACTTTGATAGCCGTTTGCTTATGTGTGGGGTCGCAGTTCTAACCTTACCTACTTTGATAGCCGTTTTCTTTTGTGTGGGGTCGCAGTTCTAACCTAAACTAAACCTGCTTTGATAGCCGTTTGCTTATGTGTGGGGTCGCAGTTCTAATCTAACCTAAACCTACTTTGATAGTCGTTTGCTTATGTGTGGGGTCGCAGTTCTAACCTAACCTACTTTGAGAGCCGTTTTCTTTTGTGTGGGGTCGCAGTTTTAACCTAAACTAAACCTGCTTTGATAGCCGTTTGCTTATGTGTGGGGTCGCAGTTCTAACCTAACCTAAACCTACTTTGATAGCTGTTCGCTTATGTGTGGGGTCGCAGTTCTAACCTAAACTAAACCTACTTTGATAGCCGTTTGGTTTTGTGTGGGGTCGCAGTTCTAACCTAACCTACTTTGATAGCCGTTTTCTTTTGTATGGGGTCGCAGTTCTAACCTAAACTAACCCTGCTTTGATAGCCGTTTGCTTATGTGTGGGGTCGCAGTTCTAACCTAACCTAAACCTACTTTAATAGCCGTTAGTTTCTGTGTGGGGTTGGAGTTCAAACCTAACATAAACCTACTTTCAATGCCGTTCGTTGCTGTATAGGGTTACTATTCAAACCTAACCTGAACCTCCTTTGATAGTCGTTCGTATCTGTGTGGAGTCGCATTTCTAATCTAACCCAAAACCTACTTTGATAGCCGTTCGTTTCTGTGTGGGGTCGCAGTTCTAACCTTTCCTAAACCTAAGTAGAATCTTACCTTATTACATTCTGTTTGAAGTCTGTTTCATTGAACAGCATATTAGTATGACATAATTAAATACTTACCTAATTGCAAATAAACTACACGAATTATAAAGCTGAATTTACAGTGAGGCGGCCCGTGTACCCGCGCTGCTTATACATATACTGTCCGCGAGCTATCAAACAAACATTTGAAATTCGTTCGCTTTGAATCATATGTCGCCATGCAAAATTGTAGATATTTTTAACGAACAAACAAATAAATATGGTTTTGTCTAGACTTAAAAAATAAAACCTCACAATGACCTTTTATGTAGCAAACTGCATTACTTACCAAAATTTAATATTAAAAGTATCTACGTATTCATCGTACCTATGTTACTCGTATATAACATGGTATGTAGATAAATACCTACATGTTCATTGGCAAAAACACTTCTATGAAGTTTTGAATGAAATAGCCCAACGAATCTGGTTCCTTCTTACAAACTTTAACCTTCCATTTAACCCCTATAGGGAATGAATTTTCAAAAAACCTGAAACACGTGTTTACTTATTTATTGTTAAAAACATTCATGTGAAGTTTCGAATAAAATAGCCCAACTAATCTTATTTCCCCTTACAAACTTTAACCCTCCATTTAATCCCCATAGGGAATGAATTTTCAAAAAACCTGAAATACATGTTTACTTATTTATTGTTAAAAACATTCATGTGAAGTTTCGAATAAAATAGCCCAACCAATCTTATTTCGCCATACAAACTTTAACCCTCCATTTAACCCCTTTAAGGGATGAATTTTCAAATAACCTGAAATATGTGTTTACTTATTTATTATTAAAAACATTCCTGTGAAGTTTCGAATAAAATAGCCCAACTAATCTTATTTCCCCATACAAACTTTAACCCTCCATTTAACCCCCATAGGGAATGAATGTTCAAAAAACCTGAAATACGTGTCTACTTATTTATTGTCAAAAACATTCATGTGAAGTTTCGAATAAAATAGCCCAACTAATCTTATTTCCCCATACAAACTTTAACCCTCCATTTAACCCCTTTAAGGGATGAATTTTCAAAAAACCTGTAACATGTGTTTACTTATTTATTATTGAAAACATTCCTGTGAAGTTTTGAATAAAATAGCCCAACTAATCTTATTTCCCCATACAAATTTTAACCCCCCATTTAACCCCTTTACGGGATGAATTTTCAAAAATCCGTTCTTAGTGCGCCTCTAAACATTATAAAGAATGTACATGCCAAGTTTGAACTCTCTAGGACCAGCGGTTTGGGCTGTGCGTTGATTTAAGTCAGTCAGTCAGTCAGTCAGGACATTGCCGTTTATATATATAGAAGATGTATGAAAACTATTTTATAAGATGAGATAAAAAAAATTATCGAATTTTCCAAAAGCCGATTTACCAGACAACTTCTATTAATGTCCCAAGTAACCTGTCTAATTTAACGCAAATCGAAACGAACACCCTGTATAATATTTAATACACATTATTTTTCTGAATATTTTACTAGTATCAAACATTGAAACGGAAGCCTAGTAAAGACTTAATACCTCCTACATTTGAATAGACATCGGTTCTATTATGATGTGCGTGCAAGTGCCCGCATTGGGTATGTTATACAGATCCACTTATAAATGTTTTGATAACATCTGCTCCAGGATAACATTATTACCTATCTACCTAAGCTATAAAACGACAACTTGCTGCAGTGTAAGCAAGTAGAAGTTGTCGTTTAATATCGTTTTCTGTTTACATGAACACCGCTGTTGGATATTATCAGCACATTATACTTAATTTTTAAAGCTGCTTAAAAATATTCTAGTTGTAGCTTGTCATTATCTTATAAAAACCATAGGACCAAGCCCCATACTAAAGATGAGAGAACTCGTAGTATATAATCTGGTGTTTAGTACCTACATGTTTCATAAAAAAAATGGAAATAAATAATATTTTCTTTGGTTACCGCAAGGATTGCACACGGGCGGATCAACTTTTTTTTGTCTAAACGCGTCCCGTTCACTTGAAAAATAATTAATACTATTTTTTATGACGTTAAATATGTTATAAGATATTAATTGTTTAATCAGATCTCTTATTTTGTATTAGCCTTATTTTTTAAAAACAAACTTTATCCATTTTTAAAGAAAATTTCTCGTGACTCGGGTGATGAATTTTTTGTTTCATACTAAATCTTACTGTCCTCCAGGCATACTGACTTGCTCTTATCGAAAATTCTGAAAACAAACTCCATTACGACTTTGTATATTTTGAGGTTTTTATATACATATTAGTATCTTTGATTTGAATTCTTATTAACCGGCACAACATATGTAATATTAATACATAAAATATTTTTTCAAAACCTTGTCCCCAAGACGTTGAAAAAACACGTGTCGTCTGAGTCACGGCATACATTGTTTTACTAAGTGTGAGCGAGACAGGCTATAAACGGCTCAGCTAATAGGAGCTGGATCTAAGTATCGCGTGATGGCGTCTGCGTTTGGGTTAGGTTCGAAATAGCTCGGCCATTTCGTCTGTGACTCGCGAGGTGGTAGCGTGTGTTTATTGTGTGTCGGCTGAGTAACGTTCGAATTCCGGTAAGTATATATATTTTTAGCGATTTTTTATCTTAGTGCAATGTCTTTTAAGTCTAAAACGCTCATTGTATATGTTTTTTATCGTAATATTAATTGTTTTGCGATCGAAACAACAAAAATATGTTAAGATGTCTCTATGGTCACAGTCCCTTTAGTCACAAAAATCGTGACTCAGAAGACTTTTAACGTGACTCAAGAGACTTTTTTGGGTTATTAGTCTTAATTTTTTATATACTGCGAAATATTTTATAATTTGGTAATTAGTGTTTCAATTGCTAAACAACAGGATACTTTTTTGTGTCTGCGTCCTCAAATTTCATGGTTTTTATGCACGTATGGCGTTCGCGGATGTTATATGTGGTAGCTTTGATACTTTAATTTTAGAATAAATAATCAAATTAAAATATAATTACAATACTTTAATTTTAGAATAAATTATCAAATTAAAATATAATTACAACACTGCGACTATATTATCACTTCTAATATATAAATATTAAAAAAAGGTTAAGAAGATGTCATTACCTAATTAAAAAGTCGGTTCGTTTGTTTCAGTAGCAATGCCACTATCAGCGGCAGAATGACAAAAACGCTGTAAAGGAAAACTAAAACTTGACCCTGAAAAGTATGAAAATTACAATAAAAAGCAACGAGAACATTATCATGCAAAAAAGAGACTTGTCCAATTTGTCCATGACTTAACGCCACAAGACAAATACAATGCACGGGTAATTTGGAAACATTTAAGACGGAATAGGAAAAATTTAAACCGTGTTCTTACTAACACCCCTCCAAGCTCTCCGACGATGATGGAGCCTAGTGTCCCTCAGCCAGAACACATAGAGCATATAGATAAATATGGTACCTGAAGATGTTTCTGGCATCGATAGTTCTCAAAGCACAACCAAAAAGAATAGAGGACGCAAACAGGTAAGACGAGACCGATCAAAATTAGAAAATGTACAAATACGGCGACAAATAGAGGAGCTGAAGAAAAAATCATACAAATATAAAAAGCGTTTACAGAGGATTCAGAAAAAGTCTAAATTCAAACCAAATAAGACCACTGAGTATGAATAACTCTCTAACGCAATAAAAGAAAGTTATACAAACATAAACACTCACAAAGAAAAGAATTTACTGAAGGACATATTCAAGAATGTTGATAACTCAAGAAGCGAGGAAATGATTCAAGAATCACTGGGTTTGACAGGAGACATAAGAGATACTTTGAAAGTCTCAAACACTAATCACCAACCTGCGGCTATATGGGCACATTTGGATCCAATCTTAAAGGATATTCGTAGTTCGCATCCAGACATTACTTGACCATCCATTTCTTTAGTGATGGTCCCTTAAGTCAATACCGTCAAAAACATAACTTCTACCTGAGCTCTACCGCGGTTTTTGAATATGGGTTTTCTGCTATGTCTTGGTGTTTTTTTGAGGCTGGGTATGGCAAATGACCAGCCGATGGAATAGGTGGATATCTTAAACGGTCTTGGTCATCTTAAATGGTCAATACATGGAAGCTTTATATAGTATAAAGTGTTATTTTGTAACTCACTTAGATATGTAGTAAAAGTAATATTATGTTGATTCCTAATATTCAAGGTTATTGGGATTGTGTCTCTTGAGTCACAAGTTTGTCTCTTCGCTGACAATGTTGTCCCCCTAAATTCCAACAGATATCGGGTTTTTAAACAGTTTCTAAGAATCATTAATTAAAACTAAATACAAATAATGACTTACCTAAAACTCTATTAAGTGCCGTCACTATATTTGTTTAGTTATATTCAGTGCATACTGATTAATATAAAAAAGTATTGACTTCAAACTAGATATGTGACTCAAGAGACAAAACCAACCCCAGTATTACAAAATTGAGACTGAATTTTGTGACTTTTATCCTGTAACTGTGCGAATTATTCATTATTTTTAGTACTAAAAGAAATATTTTTTAAATTAAATGAAGTTTCCTTATCCAAATCCAGAAATCCGTACCCGTGACTCAGTAGACGTTTTACGTGAGTGTGTTATCAAATTTATGTTTAATCTCCATCAAAACACTAAAACGAGCGATGCTTGAGATATATTCGCAATCTCTGAAAGTTTTACTATCGATATTAAACAATATTGTGAGGGAAAAAGCATATTTTGTTTTTTGCAAAAAAAGTTGATCATGTACAAGAAATAGTTGATCCACCCACACACTTTACAGGGTTCGAAACGTCAGTCAATCGCCCGCAGACCACGAACCCTGTAAAGTGTTCGAAACGTCGAAATGAAGTTAAATTTAATTGATATACGCGAGTTTATCCGATTTAATAGTTTTATTTTAAAAAATTGAGTTTGATTTTTTATTATAAAGAGTTGAAATCGTACATCATTAATGAAAACTCTACAAATGAAATAACCGGTTTAGAGGATTTATTTCATTTTTGTATGTAAATCAAGCAAATATTGAAAATGTACACGTTTTTAGGATTTGAAGTTAGTTATATTTCCAGAGCAAATCAAAGTAACTTCCTACAAAATGAAAAATTATCTCCATGCTAAGGTTTTAGCTAATGATTTAGCCTGCCAATCTGGTTTGTATGTAAAAAAATCCGAGTTCGACAAACTTACTCCTTTGTAACTAAATCCTACATTCTTTGGAAGGTATTTCTATTGTGGATATTGGTTTATTCTACATGTAAATATTTTTACACATATTGTAGTAAAACAAGTCACATCAATAAAAATATGTGTTTATTCATAGAGGTTTTAAATTCTATAAATCCAGCCGAAATCATGTTTGCAAATCACGCGGCGCCGGTTAAATCGGCTTAAATAAACTGCAGGTGAATAAAGGTAAAATTGCATACAATTGAAACTCGTTTATTATATTGGCTTCCCGCTATGACACAAAATTATGTTGCCAGTGCGCACCTAAAATAAACAATATTTTAAGCTATGGTTTATGTTTACATACCTTTAGTATTATTGTTTGTTGAATGCCATAATGAACCAATATGTCATAATGAGATAAAAGCTACGATGCTTGTGTCAAATGTCTGTGGAGGGAAAATATAAAAAAATGCTTCGCGGCGACTATTTTCTCGAATTGCCTGCCCGCAACGTGACACTTTGCATAACGAGTATTACAATGAACGTAATCAATTAAAAAAAACATTTCATTAAATGTTTGGTAAAAGAATTTTGTTGACTAAAACAACTCGTAACGTACAACGGGCTGAACAGAAAAAATAGCAAATAAAACGGCTGATGCAGTGACGACTCCATCAATTCCGCTAGATCCCCTTCCGCCCCTTTGTTATGGTGTCCTCGCAAAAAGCAATATCAAGCACGAAAAATGTTAAAGCTTCAAAAATTGCAATGTATCTTAATTTTAAAGCATAACTAGGTACGGGTTTAGTATGCAAAACGATTGTTTGATTAATATTTCTTAACTATGTATTACACATCATCATCATCATCATCATCAGCCTATTATAGTCCACACTACTATTAGGTAACAGTGTAGGAATATGTATTACACAGTGTTGGCATTAATCGGGATTGATCAATCGAATTGACGCGTCAACCCAATTGTTTAATCGGTATCTATCAATCCGAATTTATTTATTTTTTTATTGATACATCAATCTGATTAAATCAATTAGAATTAACGCATCAATCCTCAATCCAAATTAAATCAATTCTCAATCTTGATTAACCATAATCCTTAAGAATATTTTTCAAAGGTGTCCTTTTTGTGCGACTTACTTACTAGACTTATAGTGGATATCTGAGGTTTCCAGAGGTTCGAAAACACGTTTCTGATATTCCTTTTTGGAACATTTTTCGAAATTGGCTGATAATGTCCACATTCGTAATCGATGTCGATCATAGATACCGAAAACTATTTCCATCGCCAGTATTGAAACTATTGAAATATGTCCCTCCCATTTCGGAATATTTATTTATTATTATTATGTATTTAAGAGCCTGATATGTCCCACTATTGAGCAAAGGCCTCCCTTTCGTTCTTCCATGCACTCCGGTCTTCAAGTCTCCCACCACTCCCTGCAAAATGCATCAAGATCATCTCGCCATCTCCGTCGCGGTCTGCCGCGATACCGCGTCGAATTTGGTTTTGTAGGACATATTTGGTCCTTAATTAAATAGGCCAAATAAAATGTACAATCATTAAATTTTAATAATTCTACACACGAGTGGAAGTAAAGGTAAAGGAGGAAGAAAAGTATAATACACAATGTCCATATCGTGTGCAAAACAAAATATCGGTCATTCTCCAGGCGTGCATTATTACATGTCTTCGCTCTTTAAAAATATTAAACTATAAGTTTTCTCATATATTATATTTTTTAAGCATAGACTGTATTCGTTTTCAGCTGTACATGAATTTTCATGTACGTATATTAAACACAAAGGGTAGAAAAAAATACGTTAAGGGTCATTCTCCTAATTCACACGTCGCGTCTCACTACCCGATTCACTAACATATTAATTTCTCCTTACGATATACATGAAGAAACGCCAACGAAAGCTAGTTCTTTGAACAAAACAAAATACCTTTTAATGGTACAAAAAATATCAAATGAATAAAGTACTATATGACTAAGATATCAACGATCAACACTTTGTCTCGAAACCTGTCCTAATTAACGCGTCACATCTAGTCATTGATATACGAGCACTCTGAATGAAGGTACGGACCTCACTATCGCCTTTCGGTCTAGCCCACAGTCGTGTCTAGAGTCCTGTGTGGGATGGGCGTGTCAGTTGTGTTCTGGAAGGAGACTATGAACCATTGTCTCTAATTCACGCGGCTTGGTTCACAAAATTTCTAATTAACACGTTCACATTTTAACTTTTATTTTAACAAGATATTTTTTATTTTTCAAGAAAACCTAAATAACGCGTCTAATTCACGCGTCAAAAATGACCGCGTTAATTAGAAATTGGTTATAAAATATATGGAATAAGTGAAATCTATCGATAAAAACTCACTACTTATACCTACGTAAATAATATTGTCTCGAATATGGAATGAAATGTTAGTTTGTAACTTTTTTTTTCTAATTCACACGTCAAGCAAAATTTAAAATATTATAATTAACGCGTCGTTTTCATAATTCACGCGCCCTCCAAAAGTGTAATGTTCTAATTAACACGTCCTTTTTCTAATTCACACGTCACATAAATTTTGATTGTTTTTTAAATAATTATCCTTTCATAATTATAAAGTGACGCATAGACATTTAAGTTTCTACGATCAATATGTTACTATGTTTGTAATGATATTCATTGAAAAGTAAGTAGAAAAAAGCGACGTGTTAATTAGGATTCTAGCACAAATCTGGAGAATGACCGATATGTATCACAGGGTAACAAAAGACGTGCTTCCATTCATTAAAACGTATTGTTTTTACATATGCGTCGGTGCTTTTCTTATCCTCTTTGTGAAAAGCTCAAGCCGAAAGCAAGGGCAGATAGGATCCCATCCCATTGTTTTGTTGATGTACTATCCCACGATGACCCAATCGATTCCTGGCTCATGGCGCATCATAGAACTGTAGTAGGTACAGAATCGTTATGTATGATTTTTAGCTTTAACTTTAGATGTTAATATGATACAGTTGCAATCGTGGGTTAGTGGATCATGATTCAATTAGGCCAATAGTACATAAAATATCTTAAAATGACGGTATGCGCTAGTATCCCTGGAGAGTTGAGGCGTGAGTTCGATTTGATTTGGCGCGAGCTGCCATGATATTAAGATGTTGCGCTGTACAATACAATGAATAGGCCACAGTACGAAACGTGTACTGTACTGCGACCTATTCATCGTATTGTCGAATGTGGGCCCATCTAACGAACACAGAGAGTTGAAGAATTTGTAAAATAGATTAGCTAGGATATTGAAACAGTTCATGAAGATAGAATAAAGATAAGGCGATGAATACTTGATGCTTCTTTTCATCAATCACATACCTACTTTGTTGCTCAGGTTTCGAGGCATTATAAAACTTTGCATCGAGTTCTAGATTCTTAGTTTAGTTAGGAAGGTGTTAGGAGTAGATTGCCCGATTGAAGGAAGCATTTCCACACTGACCAGAATAGGACACCTCTTTTCCCCATCCTAGTTGAATAAATATGTTGCGATTTAATCATCAGATGTAGTAGTAAAGTTGGTACTTAGTTCAATTATAGACGTCACTTAGTAAGTCTGCATGGGCTATTTCCTCCATAATTCAAAATATTTTATTATTTACATCATTCATTGTTCAATAATTATGTCATAGTTCTAATCTCTAATGAAACTTCAGTAGGTACCTGAATTTGTCAAAATGATCTACCATATAACCTTTTCATGATTTTGATTGAAACGTTTCCATTGTTTTCATTTGCTTTCAAATAAGTAGCCAATTATTTGTATTATTAGTTGCTCAAATATCCATTTAAAAGGGGTCCAAAAATTTTGCTTGTAACACTTTACAGGATCTGTCTGAGTTATTCGGTACACTTCATAGCGCTTTACCATTAGACTACTAGAATCTGTTGGCCAATTTATCATCAATAAATTATCAAATTTAGTTTGCATTACAAAAATATTTTTAAAGGGGGGAATATTTTCAATTCTTTAAAAAAGGAGGGCGTAAGTTACACAAGCCGAGGGTTCTTTTTGCGCCTTATAATAAAGAAAAAATATATTTAATAAAGGAACTAAGTTATTTCAAGCAAACTAATATCAATATATCAGTGGATTTAACCATATTATATATGTCTCATAAAATAGGCATATTAATACAAAAGACATATCCGAGGGGCATGCCGAAAATTTCTCGACTGAGCCATTGGACTGAGATATCACTCAGTGTATAGAAACAATAATTTTCTGAAAATATAAGTCTTTAGTATGTTTTAGGTATAATTTATTTGGTTAACATCTGTATTTTAGGATTTCATGCCATTTGAAAATGTGTCGGATGATTTTACGAATTTTATCAAAAAAAAATATTTTGTATCGTTTTTAAGTAAAGCCCGTTCTACTTATTTGTCGTATCTAGTAAACGACTTTCTAACCTAAAAATGCACATTATGGTAAGGTGATGACCTGCTATTTCCTAGATTAAAAATAAAACGATCTCATGGGAAAAATTAACATTTGACCAAGTAGATAAATAATGAATCAGATATCTTAGTACAGGAAAACATGGCAGTTTTTAGAACAAAAACATATTTAGAGGTTAGAAAGCTGTTTTCTAAATAAGATAAGGACCAGGCTTTAGTTTGACTATGGAAAATGACTGATTAAACTGGACTATTTAAGCATAAATCAGTCGTTGTCCACATCATTCCTGCATGACTGCGCTCATCATAGAGCTTCTGAATTAGCAAATACCAGCAAATAGTCGGATTCAGAGCTACGCATTTAGTATTTAGTCAATGACAGTAATTTATCTCAACTGGATTTAAAGGCCATTAACTCGCTATAGCCACTTTATATGGTGATTGGGTGATTTGAGGAAAGTGATCGCTTTCGATTATTTTAATTTAAATAGTAGGGATGAAACAATCACTACACAATGGATGTGTAAAAGTAAAGAATTTGAGAAGCAGCGAATATAAAAAAAATACTGCTAATTATTTATAGTCATCAGGATTTTTTAACTAACGCATTTTACGATGAATTACGAATTGCAACAGAAGTATATTTTATATACTAGTAGCCCACACTTCAATGCTTTCTGATAAATAAATAAATAAATATCTTGGGACATCTTACACAAATCGACCTAGTCCCACGGTAAGCTCAATTAATGCTTGTGATGTGGGTACCAGGCGACGATATATATAATAGATAGATACATATAGATACTTAAATACATAGACAGCCATGACCAAGGAACAAAAATTTTGTGATAACTAAATACACAAAGAATGCCCTCGCCGGGATTCGAACCCGGAACCTCCAGCTTCGTAGGCAGGGTCACTACCAACTAGGCTACGGAGGCTGACAACTACTATTTCTCATCAGCAGTAGTGTACAAAATATAAACATATTACCAGGCAGCGGAACTTTCTCTGATGACAGACGTATGACGTTGTGGCTGCATAGTTTGTGTTTTTTTTCTAGCTGATAGATAGTCATTAATCTAATCACTAACAACTTATTGTCCTCTTTAATTATACAGATATTTTATTGACACTTGAGATGGCCAGTACTTATAAAAACATAATTACATAACTGTCTGTGTAATTTTCATCAGATGCGAAATCAGTATCTCGTTTTAATATTTTTTTATTTCACTATTAATCTATTTGTGTACTATTAACTGTGTTGCTATTAACGAAGCGTGCTAGTGACAACGGTTGCATCTATCAAATCGTAATAAAATGAATATTTCTATTGTGTTTATAAAAACATTCTATATCCCAATTGATTTACGTAATAATGATATCAACGGCACCAAAGTTCCGCTGCCTGCATATTACCAACAATACAGGCATGGTAAGTAAAGGTATAAACTTGTTCATATACTTTTTCATATTAAATCAACGGTATGATAATTGATGATCCTCCGCCATACTCTTAAAGTAGGTAATTTTGCGCACAGTTAGCAAAAAATGCAAATAGGTATTTTTCTATAATACTGCAATGATTAGATAATACTTGACAAAAGCATAATGCAATCAAATGAAAACAACAATGAAAAGCAAAAGGTAATGTGGTTACTCAATTCAGAAACTTTGTTATAAATCACAAATATAAAAGATGGGCAACTTAAGACAGTGCTCTTTGAAGTCGCTGAATGTAGAAGGTCTCGAACCTTTGAGTGAGCGCGAGTCAAACGTAAAAGGGTCACGGCCATCAAAGATAATTGAGGGCTTCTTATAAGGTTTAAAGGAACAAAGTAACAAGTACTTAAAAGTAACTGTAGACAAAATGAAACTGTTCCAATAATATTTGTAGCTATTTACTAGACATAAGTATATCATTGGCTAAAAGTAGCCACAATATCTACATTTTATGTTTAATTGAAATATCCAAACAAATCCGGTTCGAAGGACCAAAGATGTTTGCGACATATCTACGTTTATATGAAATACAGTGGCCTATTTCACCATAATTACAAGTCTGACAATTGTAAAATATCACTGTTACTGACGTCACAGGCCTCCGTAGGCTACGGCTACGGCTTACTATCGGGCGGTCCATGTGCTTGTTTGCCACCAACATAAAATTATTACTGATAACGTTACTAAATCGTTAATAAACTACTTTTTATTTTCCAAAGCCCGTGACAATTGTCGCAAGGTTTATAGTACAATTCTCATTCAATCTTGATATGAGATTCGGCATATGTCGGAATTTCGCTACAATTGTCATGTTTTTGTGACAATTGTAATTTTGCTTGGCAAAAAACTAGTTAATTACTGCTGATTTATTAAAGTTATAGCACTAGATTTTATGTTGGTGGTAAACAAACGCACGGCCCTTCCGATGGTAAACGGTAACTGTAGCCTATAGACGCCCCAGATTGGAGAAACAGTAAATTTGCAATTGTAGGACTTGTCAATGTGGTGAAATTGGGGCCAGGTGTTTACAGGTTCATGGAATTTATTAAGGCGATTAATATTGTTTTGTATCTTACAAGTCAATTTTGTTCTTTGTCAGATTCAAATTTATAAAAAAGAGACATTTTATTAGAAGCCAATTAAAAGTATGAATATAGGTTTCATACACTAGAGGCTAGACACTGCGGAAACTAAATATAGTTGGTAATCTCAACGTCCCGTTTCACCATCCCCGAATAAAATGTATTTGTCAGATAAATGTTAGCTGTCTTTTATGTGCCTAGGAAAATACATTATTTTTCCCCTCACTAGCTCGTAAAGCGCTCGTTTATCCTTTAATACGAACGTGTAAAAACGCATATTATTCACTTGTGTGGCAAAGTAATGACCTTGGAGCGTAGCGCGAAGTAGCATTCGTTTAACAGATAACAAAACGTAAAATGCTCATGGGAGTCGTTTCACATTAATGATAATTAAATAATTTGTTTGAGAATTTAGTGTAAAATACAAACCTTTATATAGTATGATGATTTTAACACGTAAATCCTAAAATTCCATAAGTAACAATTGTTTTAGCGAATGATGAAAATATGACGAGATGCAATCACAAAACGCAGAAAATATCAACATTGTCAATGAATATCATAGGTTATAATCTTAATTCACCGACTCGAACAAGCATAAAAATATTAAACTACTTAAACAACTTTCAGAGTGTTCTGTTATAATTTTGTAAAAATAATGAATGAGAATGATTTAATAATGCATTGGCGTTGGTGTGCAACTACAGGAATGTGTTAAAATCGTGCAGCGTTTACTTTTTCGTGCTAAATTTACTGCGACAAAATCTTGCATTAAATTGGTGATGCATTTCGAAAATTATTATCACTAACCTGATGATGATTGTAATGTGAACAAATAATTACCTTTTTTGAGTTTCCTCGCTATAGTGAGGGGAAAAGTTTTGTGTTACACACGGGTGCAAATGTATTTTACTTCTCGTATGTTAAAACACTCGCTGCGCTCAAGATTCTATATTAGAACCACTCGCTTCGCTCGTGGTTCAACTATAGAATCCTTTCGCTTGCTCGTGTTTCAATTTCATACTCGCGGGTAAAATACAACATTGCACCCTTGTATAACAAATAACTATTTTTAACTGACAAATATTTTCTTCCGGGGACTGTGATAGTGGCTGTAAGGACCTGATTTATCATCTCTGAATAAAATATATCTGTCAGATAAATGTTAACTGCGCTTTTATGCTTGGAGAAAATGCTAATGATAAAAATCTGCCGAATACATTATTTGGTGATTATGAAAAAGGCTGTAAGTCTAGCATATTGATTTTTATTATAAATCGGTAAATTAGGCAGTAAAACTAAACGTTTGCCAGCGCATTTAGACTTTAATTTGAAGATTTTCGACTTATCTATACTAATAAATTGCTTGGAACTTAATGTTCGAAATTTCGTTTCATAAATAGTTTCAAAATTTTGATGCTGGAACCGAGTTTTAGGATTAGGTATAAGTTGAGATTAATTGATTTATTTTTTGAAAGATGGTGGACACTTTTGTACATCTATCGTGCATTGCCTAACTAAGGGACCTCAAGCTTTCTAAATATAATGTGGAGACTACAGTTTCGGTATTTACCGACTTGATTCTAAACGAATTTTGTATCCAGGAATTTCCAGTTCTTGTTTAGTAAACTCAGTACGAACCTGTCTTTGCCCCGGAAATCTCTGTAACAACAATTTAATAATAACTTAAGATTTACCAACGCGCTCATACTTTGTATAACGTTGGGAAAGGCATTGATATAAATAAAGTCTATTTATTCTAAATCAATCAAGCAAATAATTCTAAATACCTTAATTATTCGCGAATAGCCTTTGTAACGAACGATTAAGTAAAACATTCCTCGGCGCATATTGCAAATATTTGAATGTTGCTTTGTCCTTCCTTTCCATCTAATTTGATAAAAATATTAATGAAACAAACAATGAAGTTGCTGAAGAGAAAGTATATTGCGGCATTTATTTGTGGTTTCCTTGCGTACTAAAACAACTTGTCTGGACTCAATTAATTTTCCCCAGAGCTTTTGCTAAGTGACACTTTAAAATAAATGAGTTTATATTTAAAGAGTAAAAGCTAGCACCGTTCATTTTCAACAATTTAAAACGAATAAAAATAGCATAGCTATGCCTATTAACTTTTTTATGATAGTCAAGTGATAGAATCCTTCAAATAATTTGAATCGATAGCATCTGTTGCAACCTCTACCGCAGAACGTGTAATGTGTATTTCATATTATACGGATGTATATTTTTCCTAGTTACGGTATTTGATGGGAATTGTATAGGAAAATTGGGTCATTAATTAGGAGTAATTATTTTTAAACTCCTACAGAGCCTCAATGTATGATGTCCACAATTTAGTTTGGTATGAAGAGTAATACTGAGATACCGGTTAATTACCTGTAAACCAATATACTTAAATAGGTTTCATTTTAATCGTAATTCAATACACACACTATATTGGCAACTATATAAGCACGGCCATAAGTCTGTACACTCGCTACATGGGTAGGTTAGGTAGGTATCTACTTTATTATTCACAGCAAACTCAACATCACGAACGAGCTTGATACTATTTTCTTAAGCGCTCCATTTCTTACTATCCCCTGTTTCCTGACCCCAATTCAATTAGGGCTTTCACTTAAATATTTTGTAAACCCTAAACACATAGAAGTCGAATATTGTAGTAAGTACGAGTATACAAATATTGCTTTTTTGTTTCTAAGCTCATCTTCTTTGATATTAAGGTGGCTTCTAAGCCACAATATCATCCCTCTATTTATAAAAACAATATTGTATTGGTAAACAACTATAGAAATAGAAATAGGTTGAGGTTTCTAGCAACATTAATGGCCCTTAGTAAAATGAGGACGATTTTTTTTATTTTGCTGTTATTCTATAGTGTGGGGTATCGTTGAATAGGTCTCTTAAACTGGATAAGGGTCCTAAAAGAAAGTTTTTTCATATACTTTTTTTCCCCTGATAGCACAGAATACATATTATGCTAATAGCTATACGTGCAAAAGAACACATTTAAAGACAATATGTTAGAAGTGTATATAAAACAAAATACTCGTAAAAATGGATATCAATAAAAACGATGCATTATCAAAACAAAATGTAAAAACTTATCAAAACAAATCAAAACGTAGTGAACGTGTTCATTACGTTTAGCATTTATATTTGACTTTAATACGAGTATATCTAACTTCATTGATTACTTTTAATCCATTAAAATCTCTTGCCTGTAAAAAGTATACTGTTCGTCAGTAGAAAACAAAAAAAGTGTAAACAAATATGGCCGACTTTGCATAATATTTGATCATTGACACATATTGTGTAAGACGTTGGCAGATATATTTTTACGTTAATACTAATAAATATCAATAATTGTAATTAAACATATATATAAACTCAAGGTCCAAGGTTTTAAGCTGGTGATAGAGATTATTAAATAATGCAAATTTTTAGTTTTTTTCACTTTAGTTATGAACATTATCGCTAAGTACCTAAGTTTTACTCGACTAACTCAATTTTGGGTATTCCAGTATTTCAAAATCATTCAAATATATAAAGTGGCTCTTGCTTAATTTATCTAGTTGTAGACTTCATAAAATGTTATTGAGGGTGACAAACAAATTTAGCACTAGATCTGAATATAAAATAACGAGTCAAGTAGCCAGATTATTCAGCGTATCTTGTACAGCATTGTATTTATTTTCTATCATTTCACAATAGTGTCCCTTGTTCAGAATTTTGATAATCTAAGATCAACTTTTAGAAAAAATATGTATTTTTATGTCAGAACTACTTACTGAAAATAATATTTTTGTAGCCATTCGGCGAATACGAGTAGGTACTCATGTTTAGAAGAAACTAGTCTAATTTAGGTTCGTAGCGTTTAATAAAAGCGTCTAAGAAGATAAGTGCGATCAGTTAGCCTGGATTGGAATTGACCTTGGCTGTTTAGGTAATTTATAACGCTCACAGCCTTAGGCTGTGTTGATGAAAAAGGCCGACAAGGCAAATGAGGATTAGGAAATTTGGACAAGAAATATATCCAACCATTTCTACTCTCTGTTGAGAATGAGAATATATCCGAACTCGAAATAAAGCCACTTATTTAGTCGGTTCTAAATAAGTTTTAATTAACCGTAAACGTGGGTAAATAAACCCTTTAACAAAACAACATATTGGATAATTTTGAAAATCCTTGAAGGAATGTTGGTAGACAACGAACAATTCCTTTTAGAATTTTAATTAAGAAGTTAGACTTATTAAAATTCGACACAGCGCTGCGGCGACAGCAACAGCGGTTTCACGTACAACTGTAGTGACAAAACCGATGACGTGACATCGCAGCTGGACAACTTTCTTCTATCGATTTGATATTCAATTATTCAGTTTACAAATAAAAAATATCAAGCAATCGATTGATTACTACGATGATTAACCTAGTCCTACAGTAAGCTCGATAAACACTTGGGTTGTACATAAATGGGTCTATATTATTTTTGTTTTTTTATTTTGTGTCAGTAAAAAACGAGACGCAGTGGTGATATTTGTATGGGATGATGTTTTGTTTTCAATTTCTGATGTTTGGATTAAAATCTGGCGTGAAAAAGAAATACCAGTGCACCGGATTTTTTTAATACAATACTGAGTCGAAACAGCAACTAATACCGTGACAGGGTGGTACCTATGAAAGAAGACTGTACGAAAATAATTTTGACTCTAATATGTTCCTACTAAGCGACGATATGTACACTTAGGTAAATAGATAAAAAACTACCAAAATTAACGAATAAAAATTAGTGTTACTGATAAACACGCAAATAAGCGACCTTAATAAAGATTCGAGGCAGGCTCCTGAGGTGTACGAATGATGTATTTATACTACCGATTGAATCTTCAGGACTTCATTCATGTTTAGTTTTATTTGCATTTTGGGATAATATATGCAACATGGGTGAACAGCACACACCAAATGCTTTGAATCGACTTGTCAAAATCCTTCATATTAAGGCTTACTTAAATCACCTGCATTACCTATAGGTTGAGTTTTCAGCACAACAATACTTGCACTTTAACTAATGCGCCTTAAACGTACCTATCGTGAATCAGTCATGTGGCCACAAGGACACATTGTAGCATATGGATGCTAGTTGTCAGTGACTAGTGTTGCCAGACGTACTGTATTTATAAAGTATTGTACTGTATTTCGCCTGTGTGTACTTCACGATTTACGAGGTACATAAAGAACGCTTCTTCTTCTTCTACTTAAGAGCCTGGCTCTTGTCGGTAGAGTAAACGCCATTCATAATAGTTTTCTGCCCTCCGGCCGGCAAACAGCACTTTGCTGGCCGCTGCACTAAACTGAGTTGCCGCCTGCTGGCTCCATTGAGCATAAAAATAGTATACACACCTAGGCCGTTAAATGTAGCCTCGGATCACATGTTTGTCGGCCTCGGCTTCGGCTCGGCCTATAATTACTCGTCATCCGAGACATTTCCCACTTAAACGGCCTTGGCATGTAATCTACTTTTATTTTGAACTGCATTAAAAACTTTACATGAATAGCCAACTATTACTTATTACATCATTAAAACGAGGGATACTGTATTTTTGCAGTGTGTACTTTATTTTTTCAACCTTTAAACCGATATATACTGTATATCTCAAAACAAAATCTGTCAACCCTATCAGTGACTGAATCAGGACGGTGTAATTTAATAGGCGCTTAATGGAGTCACTCCTTAATCAAATATATGAGAAAAGGACAGGTGAGTCTATAAATAACTGTTATATACTGAAGAGATTAATTTCAGGGTTGTTAAAAATTCAATATGACAAGTAACTTGAATAGAACCTTTTCGGACCGATTTTGCCTGTCCGTGACGTCGTTTAATCACCGTGACAAATGTCCCGGCGCCCAGCTAGTGTCCACGTGCCCGTTTCCGCCTCGCTGCCATTAAAATTACCTTCACTAAATTTAGCGCGTTTTTGTTTCGTAAAAGCAAACGATTCCAGTCTATTTTCCAACATAGAGATAACTTTAAGTAAGCATAAGCTATCATGTTCGTTTTATATTTTAACACTTTGAGCGTGGGGAACTCCCGAGGGGAGTTCTCTGTGGGAGGTCCATTTTGGCTACAAAGCGGTAAAATCACGGGATCAGCTACGAGCGTAGCGCGTAGCATTCATCCGCAATGAAAGTGTTAAGTCTGATAAATAGACAAATATATGGAAGTTTCAAAGAGCTGACGTGCTACTCATTGAATTTTAAAGGAAATGAATTTTCAGTCCGTTGAATTTATGGCAATGTAACAATAATTGGGACAAGAAAATTAAGTAGTATTGAAAAGATAAATCTGGAATTAGGGCCTTTTTGAGTCGACTTCCGAGTTATTCTTACAGCCGTTTCCTGTCGACTTTGTTTCATTAACTTTCAGCGCAGTAAATTTGGAGTTTTGTTTCAACCAAGTTATGTTGATCGGACTTCTAAGTGGTGAGTTATTTGAAAATTCTAAATGCCTGCTTGCCTTTGTTAAATATCCAAGATCTCGTAGGAATCCCCAGAACAATTAATTAAGTCGCTTAGATAGAATAATAATTACTCTTCTGAAGCGTAAAAAATCTCTGTAATTTAAGTCCCAAAAAGGTGCAAGTAGTTACAGAACTATGTAAACAATGTAAATACGTAGGTAACGTATTTACATTCATATTGTATGGGTCAATTATGTATTAATATTTACAATAATTAATACAATTCAACATTACTTACATTAACCATAAATTAACAGTTCAACCTTTAAAGCAAATACAAAATAATATTCAATTAGGAGTCAATTCACAGAAGTGTCATCTAGCTATGCATTACTTGTGACAAGTTTTAACTTACACTATCGAGTAGGTATTGTGTGTACTAATAAAATGGTATATTTTAGTTAGGTTCCTAAAGCATAGGTTTTTTAATATCTCCTCAAAAATTGAGCCGAGCACGTTGAAATTATACAGGTGATTATGGTAGAAAATATAAATGGTACATTTAAACTCGCTCTAAAACTTAGAACTTTATGAGCTTATAATTTAGCAAAAATGAGTTCATATGAAGCTTACTTTGAGACCATTGTGATTTTATATACATTTTTATTGTTTGACATTACTATAATTTTTATTGTTATGTTGTTTGTAAATATTTGCATGCCTGTATGTGGGCCGAATACACCGGTCTATCTAAGCTATAACAACTGTAATAACTGTATTCTGGCAAATAAATAATTTGATTAATTGATTGATCGTTCTAATTATCGGTCATGAATTTCATGAAGTAGGTAAACGCAACAAAAAGATGGTTTGCCACTTTTCAACTTCCTTACCACAGAATAGAGAACTTGAGCGCTCTACGGTATACATATATATAGTTTACCCACATATTATTCATGCTAAATATATCCCACCTAAAAATAGGTAGATAGATCATCCATAAATTTCAAAGTTTGACTACCCATCGCATTTATTACGACGTGAGATTTGAAAATGGACCGCCGCGCGCCTTCGCTGGCCACCGGGCGCTAATTAGGGACACCTCTGTCAGACTCGTATACGCAAAAATTAATGCGAGTTCTCAAAACTCCAAGCGGCTTAGGATTTATGAGGTGTGTTGCTTATTAACTGCGGCTCTATAATTTACTTAGGCGTGTGTGGGTGTGCATGGGACGTTGTTTTGTTTATCTAAATATATATTGATTTAAATAATTTTAAAAGTTTAAAAGAAACAACTGATGTGTTGTATTATTTTAAATACAATGCATATGCTCAGAAAGTGATACTTTTCTGCACTCGTACAAGAATGAATTTTCATAATAGGTAGGGTACTCATCTTTATGGTCTGGTTAGTACTACCGAAATTGTATGTTTTCTTATCATAATCCATTGTAAAATATTGTATGATAATAATATGTTCGTGTTGAAATTTAGACATGCAACATTTGCATCATAAGCAACAGTGACAACACAAGTTGCAAAAAATATTAGGAGCGATTGACGACCAGCGTACGAATGTTAAAACTTTGGTCCCTAAATCCAACTTTTGTGTCGATTTGGTGTATCAGGTCCCATTTAGATGGGTATTTCATATTAATCCGCATCAATCTATACTTATGTACAGTAAACAAAAATTGGGAACAAGCCTATTACATACATAGGGTATTGTCACCTAGCACCAACAACACAAACCTCAATTAAGGCAAAATTACCATAAGATTACTTAAATATGAAAATTTGCGTAAAAATATCGTATGATATTTTTTTGCATAGTTTATTATTATTGTTTAAGTTTGCAACCTATACGATATTTTCAATGTATTGTGGCTTGTGTAAGTGCTGTCAAACATGAAATTTAAAATTCTGTCATTTCTGCACTCCCTTGCATTGGCGGAAACGTCCGTGTGAGTTCAAACCGTCGTTGAGTCAACATAGTTCTATCTTATCTCTTTACGTATTGGAATTAAAACACCATCGTTCATCACCACTAGCACGTAGCGCACGACCGAGTCTGAAGAACGGACCCAAAGCTATGTTGGACTCCGAAGGTTCAGGTGACTTCAGCTAGGAGAAGCCCGGTCGGCACCAACAGCGAAACAGCGAAGCCAAGGACCCAACCTCCAGCATTCGGAACGGAAAATAAACTGACCACTCCGTTGTAATTCTCTTTAGTTTTCAACATAGCACTAACGTTCTTGCTCACCCACTCCTAACGTATTCTTATTTCAAATATTATATTTGTCGTAAGGGTTCATTTCGAATTTATTTACAGTACACTCCTTTCGTTTCTTGAACATTACTTACACAACTATTTTTATTGTATTTTGTAGGATACCTATAATTACTTAGATATAGGAAATGTAGTTTTAGGTACAGGCAAGGATGGTTAGAGAATAGTTTTTATCCCTGAAATCGTTATCATATTATCCTTAAAGTTGTAAAAAGAGGGTGGAAGTTTGATAGAGTTTTCATGAAAGTTTTAGATGATAAAATAGCTGTTTCTTACATGTCACGATGAAAAAGTAGAATCAGTCAGTTTTTAATTTTAGTTCGTTTTTTGGAGTTGTATAGAAAATATATATATAAATGCAATAAAGTACTGATTACTAAAAACAATTTAGGTATAAACCGCATTTTGTTTACCTCCTTTCAACATATTTGTGCTTTTATTGTTTGTTCTGTATTTGTCTCTGAGGTGCAATAAAGGATTATTGTATTGACTTATGTTTCACAATACATGTCCCATAAGTATAACTTAAACTACCTACCCAAAAATGAAGAAACTACCAAACGTTACATTCGACTAAACCACGGTTGCATTCGACTAAGGACTGATTTTTCAATTGCCAGTTAACAGTATCTGTCAGATAAACGCTAGCTCTATCCTATTTTGACTGATGACTTTAGAAAAGGATAGTTATAATTTTAACTAACGAATAAGTTTATCTGGCGATTGAAAAATCAACCCTAAACCATCAAAATAAAATGTTACAGTTAATAAGTATTTTTTTAATCAAATAGGTAAAAATAGGTATTAATTAGAATAGTTACGTCAGTGCCCTAAACAAAAAGGGAGTGCGTATAACGGTTACTACATAATTTGCCAGTGGACTTACTCGAGTCAATTCAAAACTAATGTATCTGACAAAAGGCTTTCTAGTCTAACGGCAACTTAATTATACGACACTAAGTGCTGCGTCATACAATCATTCTCGCCATGCAGCCGCGGCACGGTGGGGAACTTAAATATGGATACAACTTGAAAAGCCATTTCAAATTACCTAATACGTTAAAGTATTGTAAGCACGAAAAAACGTGAAAAATTACTATAATAGTTTAGACACTGTATATTGATAAACAAATAAAACTTTCTATTAGAGGATTAACTTCTCATATTATAAAGAATTTAAGCGCAGGTTCCAGAAAGGCACTATGTAGTAAAATCTCAATTATGTTTTCACCAAGATAATACCAAAACTACGTTTCAGCAGGAAATCGTTTCTAATTCTGGAAACAGAACTGGAAAGATATTCGTGCAGTAGTGTGTTTAACATCCGAGTACGTTACGTTAAAAGTCCCCGTGGCTTCAGTGATTTCTCAGCGAGGGAGGTGAGCTATTTTTCAAAGCTTTTTGAAACTTATTTGATGCAATTCATGTTAAATTAACTAGACACCATAGTTCGCCTTTGCTGACTATTGTCTATGACACATAAAATTGCCTTTTACTACATTTTGTCTCAACGTAGTAACTCCTAGGATTAAATAAGCTTTTTTTATCGAACGATAAATTGATGCACCAACAGATTTTCAATCAGCAAAAAACCGAACTATGCTGCCCAACGCGGGCCTCGCTGGAAGTTCGTTTAATTTAAAAATGCATTTAACGTTATTGCTCTCGGAGGGCAGGATGACGCGTCCGGCCCGGGCTGGCGGCCGTTAGGATAATCCTCTGCAGCCGCCAGGCATGGCCCCATGAACCTGAATTGCAACCTCTATATATATATTTACGCAGAATGAGGCCCTCAATCATTGAATTGTTACCGATTTCTTTTGTCTAAAACCAGCTATAGATAATATAAGCGCCTCGGCAAGGAGTACAATTTTTTTTATATTTTCTAGAAACTTTAAGATACATGGGGCCGAAACCGCGAAAAAAAATTGTTTGCAACTCGCGAAACGTGAGGTTGACGAAACTAGACGATGCTGATACAGCATGCGACTTCTTCGCACAGCGTATCAGCATTGCGATAGAGCGTGGTTATGCCCTCCGCATCATCGGTACAATACCACAATGGCCAATTTTAGATATGCGGTAGGGTAGATTTAATTTAGGAATATAACGAGTGATAACAAAAAAATGAGAATTGATTCAGAAGCGTAAAAAATATATCTTGTTTATTATTTTTAATGATTGGATGTCCTTAGGCTATTTACACGTAACGGCTATTTACGACACCATTAATAGAATTTAAGATACGGTTCATGGTAAGATTTTCGTCAAATGTTAAACCCAATGTCTGGACAAGAGTGTTGGACGGCTTCTTTTTTTCTTTTGGGTACATATGTTTTGACCCATTTACACAACTGTACAAAAATTTCAAATTTCCTATTGTTTGAATACTAAACAATAAAGTTACTAAACATTAATGCAAAAAATCTTCCATACAACAAGATGGATAAAAATATTTGAGGTTTTGGATTTCCACTCCTTGATGAAATTAACCATTTTTTTCTATAATTTCAAGTCATCCAGTAAGACTGTGAAGAAAAAAATATTTTTACAGATCAAAGTATTCTGGTTTTCTTTTCGTCTTGCTACATTCTAAACCAATGTAAAAACTTATTTTTTTATGGCAACTCATTGTGGGCTGTTGGAATCATAATGATTAAAATTACAATTCTGTTTGTTTAGTCTTTCCTTGGTCATTATGTTTGCTGATTTGCTGTTACCATTTCTGTAAGCTGTTGCCAGGGATGTAAGGATTCTATAAGGAGAGGATAAGCAAACACTTTTATTAATGCAATTTCCCTATTTACTTAGGTTTCTTCTATGTTTAAGTTTGAAATTTAAATATGTCCAAGACATTTTTTACAGTTTATTCTTTCAACTCCATTTCGTCAAAAACGGAAATACTTTAAAAAATTAAGAAAGCAAATTTTAAGACCCTCTGAGATATCGCTACAAGTTCATGAACAAACTATGTCATTTATGTGACTAGTTTAATTTTGAGGTCTAGGGAATATGATTCTCATTTTTTTGTAATCACGCGTTATATACATTTTACTAAACCAAATGTGTACATGTATCTACACAATAGTTTGATCTTGTCAACGGCATCACGCAGCACTCCACTCGGATAGTACGTAATATTAATATGTATTATTAATTTGACTAGGGGATTGATTATAATATACGAGGTACCTAGAGTGTCAAACTTCTACGGACACTTAAGAAACGAATACCATACTTGCTAAACTCTATGCCCGCTGACGTTGTCAATGTGCCTAAAAAAGGATGCATAAAGCGTCTGACCGCGCTCTGTGGCGAACATTGGGAAAAGCCTATGTTCAACAGTCGACTGAGACGGCTGATAATGATGACTTGTATACCAATGATTTTGCTCGCTTCTACAATAAAGTGAGGAGTGCCCGGTTAAAAATAAATAGGATAGGGTATCACCAACAACATTTTTTATCAAGTTAATATTGCTAATGGAATACGAAAATTGCCACTCCCTTCTTTATTCAGCTCCTTAACTTTTGGAACACGAATTCAATAATATTTGTAATTGTTAACATGGAACATTATTTTCTCAAACATGCAATGAAATGTTGTAGTTAAGTGCCACAAAAGTGTCCGGGAAGTAGCTCGTTGCCGGCCTAGGCCGGCAAGTACCTCTTTTTTAATTTTCATTTGACATAGGTTTGTGACCTGGCATCTTGGCTTTTAGCCAATAATTATCTGTAAGTAATATTAGTATAAAAAAAAATTATTGGCAAATTTTTGCAGTTATAATTAGGTATTTAAATTATATAATTTAAAATAAAAGTATAATAACTACTCAAAATAATATTTAAAAAGCAGTATTATACGGCGCGATCCGTCGGCCCCGATCACTGCATGCGATTAATTGGACCCAACCGACCGCGTCGTCTAATACCGCTTTTTTAAATAAAAAATTTGCAACTTTCAAACAGGTCAATCTTAAAAAAAAATGAGGTGTCGGTGTCGTATTTGACTTTTGTTGTGTTTCAAAGACTTAGTTATGTAGTTGACTTATAAATCTTATAATTTCTTAGAAAGAAGATACATTTTTTTGTTTCATTTCATTGCATGTTTGAGAAAAGCATTATACATACCTCGGCCATGAAGTGACGGGTTGCCGTCCGAATACTATCCGGCCTCATCCTACTATCATCTAGTAATGTACTATTATGAATGGCTTGTGCTGTAACCGCATTTCTCAAAGAGAGATCGTGAATTTCGATATCTTTCTGTTTCGAGTATTTACAGAAACCTGAATAAACAATTTAATTAGCTGCCTTGTTAAGCTCACAAGCATTTAGTTTTCTTAGTAAGTTCAAACGCAATTAAATACTCAAACCGCAATCAAAGTTTACGTTAATTTATTAGGAATATTTCAACATTATATAATATATTCAGATTTCGGTGTGTAGCTGCCATAAAATTATTTGGAACCAATTCACTTTATTTGGTCAGTAGAATTTGTAACTATAAAAAGTATTCAGGTTGCACACTTTTTAAGACAAACACAAAATAGTTGGAAATAGCATCTCCCCGTATTCGAAAATATTTAATATTTCTAGATAAGAAGAAAATTCGACTAAAGATACCTATAGTTTTCTTAGACCTATAGATTCTATCTTTCAAAAATGTAGAATCAAATGCCATCAAATAAGCCCTAAATATTTTCTCATATTGCCAGAGAGACTGACTGTCGTGCACATTATTATGACCAATCGATGAAAGCAAACATAAGTCTAGTATGACAAGGTATCGAGTGTACATTCAGGTTCCTTATCAATCATTTTATTTTATTAGAACGATCAACAAAGAGAAATGGCATAGTATCAATCAGTCAATACTATTTATATTGTTCCTCTGATGGGAAATATTTGTATTCAGTAGATAGGTGGTACATCCTGAAAGATTTATTTACAAGCAATATGAAAACAAATAGACGTCTCAATATAAATCGTAGCTTGTACGAGATATACTTATTATTATTTCTTGTGTCAGCATTAGCCATATTTTTCTACTAATACCACCACCATGAGTGTGCTGCCACCGCGTTATTAACGCGCACTTATGCCGCGGCCATGACATCGGTCTAAGGCGACCGGCTTAGCGGAAAACGTATGGTGCTCCCTCTCGTACCCATATCGGCATCCCGCTCCAACTCATGGATTCGCTCGCCGCTGGTCGCCTAAAGGTGCGTTCGAACCAAAGAGCATTCGCTGTTCTATCGCCCGTTCTACGAAATCCACCAATCACGTTTTGTGTAACGATCGAATTTCGTAGAGTGGGGGGTTAGAATAGCGAATGTTCTTTTGGTTTAAACGCACCTTTAGACCAATGTCGTGGCCGCATTAGGTACTTTATAAATATCCTTCCCGCTCGTACGCCTTTATTGGCGCGAGCGAACCGTATGGAAAGTAAACGCGCTTTGATAACGCCGCGGCAGTTCATGATATGGCTACAGGTTTCTAGTTTCACGTACAAAAATTGTACTAGACACTAAACTGTATGTTATGATGATATTTTTCGTAAGTTTACGTTCTGTATGAATTCTGCATTAACTACAAAAATCCCATTGTTGTATTATGTTCAATAAGCATAGTTGCTGTTACTTCTCCTAGATTGTTCTTGCAAAGCCAGAGGAACTAACCACTGGCATGCTTCGTGTAGCCTTTGCTACATATCATGTTTCTTATTTTAGATATAGAAATAAAGTCTATCGCAAAAATCAAAGCAAGTGAGTGGCTAACATGGTAAAGCAAGCCTAAGGGTCATGTATGCACAATACAGCGTGAGATTGCGAGTCATCGGTTAAAGCTGAAGGAACCCAAGCTATTTACGAAGGCGAGGGTACAAATGTTCTTCTTGTAGGTACTACTGTGTAGTAGAACAACCATATTTACGTCTAAAAAAATATTATTTACTCGAACATGGATCGAAACCATAAACACAAACTATGTATCAGCAGTCTCGTTCCTGTAGCTACTAAAATAGTACGAGAGCATAAATGTGGTCACTACACAGGATTGCTTTTTGTGCTCCATCGAGTATGAGGTGATGTAGCAATGCAAAGACAAGACGTGTTCCACGGAAGCGGTTTTTAATTTGAGGCATTCGTTTGTTTTAATGACAGTACAGTACAGTACAGTGTTATTTGTTAGCAAATGTTATTTTCCCAGGTCTTGGTTTGGCCAGGAAGTGAGATTTTCTTCCCGCAAATCGGGCTATAAATCTCAATACAGCCAAGGACGGCGTAAAACATTGTATTTTCACTCGTGATGGCAAGTAAGATTGCGAAATCGTATTATGATAGTCATGAAAATTCTCGACTGCTTTTAATAGACACCGGGTCTATTAAAATCCAACTGAGAAATATAGTTATTCAGGTGGGCCAAAACGATTTGCAATTTGCAACACTGAATTTTTTGAGAAATGTCAATCATGAGTCGCGAAATTAAAGGGAGGGAGGGATTTTTTAATGAAGCGTTTCACGTGAAATCAACGTGCTTTTTGTATTAAGCAATTTTAACAACGGTTCCATACTGTACGACGTCTGTTCAGAAGGTCAAGAAGGACAAGTCCAGTAAAAGTACCTAGTCCGCGAGATAACCACCATGTGGGATGTTGACTCGACAATCATAATCCCGATAGTCGATACAGCTAACGGTTTAATAGCGAATAGTCTCGAACAACATCTTAAGAGTCTTTCGCTAGATGGCTGGATCGAGGTTCAGATGTAGATCCTTGATACGGCCCGGAGAGTCTGTCGGTTCCTCTCTTAGCTTAACCACCGGCAGCTTGGGCCCACCCCGTTGCCCGCGGCACCCTAGGTTAGGTTTTTATAATGTGTTTATATTTTGTTTTTGTTTTGTATCTGAAAATGAAAATGAATTTTATTTGAAGAACAATAAGTAAATAATACATATTTGGTCGACATACCACATAACCATTACAAAATACAAAGTATATTGCACTGGATACTTGAGGTGCTCGATGGCGGTGAGGCTCGGATACCTAAACTAGGTCAGCCTGTATCTCAGTCCTGTATCTGTTTTTTATATTTTGTATGTTGTCTTTTATTTCAGTTTTTGACATAAAGGCTGTCGCCGGACGGGACTGGATCAACACAGCAGCAGATAGACAGCTATGGAAAAGCTTGAAGGAGGCCTATACCCTGCAGAGGGGTTCTCATCATCAATGTGCCAGTAGGAACTGATGCATACATATTTATATGCAAATATTGTAATGCAATTTATTTTAATGTTGTTTAATGTATGAATTATTCTGATTTTAACTTTTTAATATTTATGTTTGACTGAGAAATGAACGGCTTTTTTATTATTTTATTTATACTGTTGTATTTTGTTGTATTTACCTTTTTTTATCATGTTATAATAACATAGTTAATAAAATATTTGAATATAGAGAATAATAAGACTGAAGACTAAACATGTACTATTATTTTTTGCAAAATATGCGTCGAAAGAATCCCCTCAAATAAGGAAATTTTTTTACACTAGAATAAGCTGACCGTTACCTTATTCCAGCAGATTTTTTTTAAACCGACTTTAACCGATTTCTCCAAGATCCCAGCATCATACCCCGACTTGATGCCACCGGGACCATCTGTGTTTGTTTTGAAATTGGTTAAAAATTAAGTATCTATCGAAATCCGTGATATTCAGTTATTCATCCATTTGTCGTACACATGCTTAATGGAAATTTAAGTATATGTTTTTCTCATTGATGCTGTAATCAGAACTAGATCAAATTAATAAGGGGGCAATCGAAATTTTGATGATTTTTTATTTTATTTGAAAAAATAATCATCATAAATCATAAATCATAAAATCTGCAAACATAAAAAAGCACATGACAATCGAATTCAGTAGCTCCAGCTTTTTTGAAGGTGGGAATTTTTCGACTCACTTTTTTTTGCATCTTCATTTTATGACTTGAATCAAATTCAGATTAATGTTTTGGATATATTGAACTGAAAAAAACCCGAGAATCGCACAAAATTGTACAATTCTAATATTTATTGGGATTCTCGGGTTTCTTCATTATATTTTATGTACTTATAGCTTTCGGAAATCAATACCTGAAAACATAATATAACATAATACACAACGCTGCTGATAAATTTCTTTGCCATTCGAGGGACACTGATTCTATTAGGTGCCCCAAATACTTGACCCGAGGACAAGTAGGCCCAAGAGAAAAGAGTGAAATTACACGGCCAAGTATTGTCACAGTAAACAGAATGTAAACAATGTAGGTACCTAATAGTAGGTAGTTTATCTAAAGTTTTACACGATTGCTACGAAACTAATTTAATAATAAATAATGATTAATGTTTAACTAGTTTGTTTTGTGTAATAAATATTAGAAGAAGAGTGTATTTACACACAGGGAGCATCAATCGTCATATTCCAAAGTGGAAAGGGCTATCAAAACTAGTTTCAAATAAAGTTGTGTAATTTTGTATTCAATAACACTGTGTGCTCTTTGACAAAATAAACCGTATTTAATGTATAAATTTCCTTTAGATTTTCCAAACGACTAAACTTAAAAGGAGCCCCTCGTAGACTGATTGTTCGACTCCTAAAATCGTTTCTCAGAACTCCGAAATAAAATAGACGTATACCTACACAGATTCAATAATTGCTCATTAAAAGGTAAAATTTGTACATTAAATATACTGAAGGGAAACTAATGAACGAATGGAAAATGTTTGTTTAATACATTTCACGCAAGTTTATTCTCTAAAATCGCACTGTACATATACATATTATTTTGTAGATAATAATATAATTCTCTTACTATTTCCACAATTTTGCTTTAAATGGTAAAAATCAAAATTTTAAACTTAAAATAGTACCAACCCAACGCTTTAGTTGCAAAACTTTGAATCGTAGATTGCCGAGATTTATTACCACAGGCATCGAAATAGCGCATAGTTGAATATCCCTCTATAAATAAATTTGTCGATTAAAAAAAACATTCCTTTTTCCGTTTGTGTATTGAACCTGAAAATCTCAAATTATCCGAAATGGTATTCAAATTGAGTTTTCATCAGAGTATTTCTGTATTTAATTTAACGTTTTATTAGGTACACCCTCATACGCATGTCTTAGCTGCACATTTAAATAATTATCAGCCTAGATATATATTTCAAGGATGTAGCCATATAATCGGGCATAAACTCCCACCCACATCATTTCGAAATCGGTAAGGTAAACGCATGGTGTCGATCAACAAGAATGACTCATAAAATATATACAGACAAACCAAGAACGAAATTTTACTTTATGGGGCCATAAACAGGTGATGTGTTGTGGGGGACCGCAAAGACCGCTCGCGGGCAATATAAGTGACGCGCCTAATAAAGCTGTGAATAGCCAATTATTTGTTACTGACACGTTTTTCAACGCCTCCTTATATGTAAGGTAAAAAGTTTGTTGTTTATCTAATTGATACTAAAGGTTTCATGTTCAAGGCTCTGCTAAAATTAGAAACGAATGTGGTCCTTTAAGGTATGTAAAATATTACTCTTTAAATGCCTAATTGTTTTATAACTCATTATTGGTTGGACATTTGATTGATTTTACATGATACCTATAGAGAATTCCATTTTGATAGGTAACGACGGTTTAATTCATTCTCAGCCCATTTAACGCGTCCATGTATGTATAAGTTAAACTCCATCACCAGCACTTTCATTAAAACTTCCTTGAGCGAGAACGTCCTAATAACGAATGGACCAGCTCCGGCCGGCAGCACTCTCGCAGGCTTTATAATTAGGCGGGGCCCGCACATAGACTTCCATCTAACAAACAAACTTTGTTCAAAATGTGTTCCTACGAAATTCACGCCTCTAACGACTCTCATAACAAATCAACCTTAATTACCAATTCCTCTCCTTACACAGACTTCTCGACAAACTTGGAACGTATTTAAACTGTAATGAATAACAATCAGGGTTGCTTGCACGGCAACATACAATATCCAGGATATCTAAGGAACCCAAAGCTTGTGTACTTCACCTTATGTTACCTACGCAGACCCTTCAAATATCCACAAACTACTTACAAAGTAGCTACAAGATGGTCTAGTAAGTTGTCAGGTACACGTTTCTGAACCTATTTCAGCATATATTAGAAGTATAATTCCCGTCAGACTCCTTGTGAAATATCATGTATGAACATTTTCGATATTAACTGGAAGTTGTCTGATTTTTGTTAAATTTACGGAATTATCGCCTGGCCTCTCTTCATGATTACGCCCTGTACCTATACAAGGCTCGAAATACATTCTTGTTTAGTTGTCTCTAGTTACCAACAGAATTACCTACAATTACAGCGTGATGTGATATGTGAAATGTGAGGATTTAGCTAAACGACCCGCCAGAGGGTGCTGCTAAATATCCTGCTGCGAATAGCTGGATTCGAGCACTATAATTGATTCAAACAGCCGCATGCCGCGGTTGTCGTCATATCTCACAGTAGTCACAGTAAGCACTAATTATGTCGAGTATCCCCGGCTGGAGTAATGTGGCATGTGGATGCTTGCCGCCTGTTTCCGTCCTGTAAAACATGTAGCAGCCACTTTGTAAATTACCGTATTCGATGATACGAATAATTTTATACGGCTTGTTATATTTGGCTTGTACTAGCTTCTAAATAAAAGGAGAGATAAAAATCAAACCAAAAAAAAAATTGGGTATAAGACAGTATTGTTTATCCTGACAACAAGCAAAACATAACAATTATTCAAAATGAAATATTTATCACCCTGTATACAGGGTGGAAAAAGATTTTGGGTCAGTGAGGGCAGCTATCAGATCCCGTGTAGCTACGTGAAAATGGTCTTAGAAGACCTTCCCGCGATTTTCAATTAAAGAAGATTAGCGTTTTGAGATTTTGGAAAAAGTACACAGGGTGCGAGGAAATGGTCATTTTTGAGAAACTTTTTTTTTGATGCCAATCGATCCTGTTTCTGTTCAGGATCAAAAGCTCGTATGGGACCAAAAAAAATTTTTCGGCTAGAAAAGCCGCAAATCGGGATTTAAAATTCCCGTACAAATTGTATGAAAATTAATATTATTTTTTCACGCTTAATTTTTTTATGCCAGTCGATTCCATTCCTATCCAGTACCAATAGCTTACTAGGGAATTTTTTGTATGGACAATATCGGAATTTCGATATTGCCCATACAAAAAATTCCGGAATTGCAAGCCCTACTTCTAAGACCATTTTCGCGTAGCTACACGGGATCTGGTAGCTGCCCTCACTGACCCAAAATCTTTTTCCACCCTGTATAACGAAAATAACATGCAATGTGGGAACACTATAACTCGTGCAAAATATAGAAGAGATGTACCCGAGTACTTATACGAAGAATTTAACTTTGAGTTTACGTCTTTTGTTGAATAATTCATCACTCCGGTCGTACTAGTAAATAACTAAACAAACTAAAGAAGTGTACCCGTAAGTAGGTAACCAAACTTTTCTATTAGGCTGTCTGTCGGACTGTCCAGTTTACTGTGTCAAGCTAAAGAGGCTGTGAGTGTAAAGTTCAAGAATCAATTAGGTGACCCGCTGCCGCCCCTTCCGTAATAATTCATGCGTCTCGCCGACACAAAGCTTGCATGACCCTTATGTGCAGTTAGTCAAAAATATAGTTTTACTTTTCGACCATAATACCTCGAAATATAGGCGAAAAGTATATTGCACTGACAATACACTTTAATTTAAAAAAATAAATACAATTTAAACTGTTCATTACAAAGAACTTGTGACTTAGTTATAATCTCTAATTGAAATTATCTGAACTAAGTAAAACTTTATCGTTAAATTGAATATTTTGCATCACTCATATTTTAACGTTACGTTTACATAATTATATTCTGACGTTTCGGGCATGACGTTGGTCGCAGGCAGACTGGTGAGAAAATGTATCAACGCCTTCGAGCTGCGCGGTTTTTTCGAAACCCGTTTGTTTGTCTTTAAAATATGAGTGATAATCTTGAAAGTTTAAATCAATAGTGTTACGCCGGTGGCATGATAAAAACTACAAATGTGATTTTAGACACGTTAGAAGCATTTTCAGCAGGCTGAAATGCGTTTTCAGGCCGTTTCAGAAGGTCCTCTTTCACATACTACAAAATCAAATATTCACCCCAGATACCGTCGATTTCAGGCGCCTGAAACATGTTTTCAGGCCGTTTCAGGATACCCTCTATCGGATGGCGCAATAACCTGAAAACCCGTTTTCAGGCGTTTTCAGGACCCCTTTTGGGCCTCTCAAGTACAAATCGGTATATAGCTAAATTCCCCATAGGAGTGAAAGAGAAAGCACTATTAGATAGAGACAGCACGAGAGAATGTTCTGAAAGGATGTGAACGAGACAGCTATAGAGAGAACATTCTCGACGGGTGTGAAAGAAAAACCTGTAGAAAGAGACAGCGATACTCTAGAATGTTCGCGCACCTAACTCGGGAACTTTCTAGAGTCGAATCTTCTCGTACTTTGTAGATTTGAGTGGCTGGTATAAATACACAGCATGACCCGGCCGAGGAGTAGTTTCTATCGAGACAGCGAAGAGCTAACATTAAGAGCGAAGACTGCGAATCTAACTGCGAGTTTGAGAGTGTAAAAGTAGACCAGTATTAAGTGTGTGATTAGTGTTTTAGTTGGTGTTTGTTCTTTTAATTAGTAATTAAAGTCTCAGTTTTAATTAGTGGCTTATTTATACATTTTCTATAGAAAACCCACCCCACGAACGTAACATTTGGTGTCAGAAGTGGGATAGAAAATGGGTATAACGCCACGTGACAACGAGACCGAGCCAAAAGGAGTTGTGACCCGGAGCCAAGCTGCACGCGAGGAACCTGCAGCGCGGGAGGATATTGCAGTACCTGAAGAACCTCTAGCATGTGAGGATACTGCATCTAAGCCCGGAACGTCTGGTTTGCAGGCTAAGAGTACTCAAGACGTAGACCTCAGAACTATTCTGATTCTCCTGAAGGAGCAGTCGCGGAAACAAGAAGAACAGTCGCGGAAACAAGAAGAACAGTCGAAATTGATTCTTCAAGAGTTGCACAAGGCTGCTACTGAATGGAAGCAAGAAATGTACGAAGTTCAAGGGAAGCTCAGTGACATGGAGAACAAGATTCATGTTATAGAGGAAGCGGTTGAGCGTCGCCTCCAGAAGCTTGAATTAAAAGTAGCTAATGGCATCAGTACCTGCGCACCCGAGATATCTGTGCCGGGAGGTGGAAAATTTAAGGCACCTCCTTTTGATGGAACATCTTCGTGGGCGGCGTACAAGCTACAGTTTGAGTCCGTGTCCAAAGCAAACGGTTGGAGTAAGGAGCAAGCGATGACGGCTCTGACGCTGGCACTTCGTGACGAGGCTCTTACAATTCTAGAAGCTCTTGGAAAAGAGCAAACTTACGACCGGCTTCTAGAAGCATTAGAAGCCCGTTACGGAGACAGTCATCTGGAACATGTCTACCGAGCTCAGCTGAAAGACAGAACGCAGGGACGTAATGAGACATTGCAACAATGGGCCCTGGAAATTGAAAAGCTGGTCAGAAAGGCATACCAACGTTCAGCTGACTCTTTGATAAAAACCATGCTGGTGCAGGCATTTGTTGATGGGATCCGAGATTTGGAAGTAAGGGCGGCAGTACGACTAGGGCACCACGAAAGCCTTAAGGATGCCGTAGCTCATGCCCTAGAAGTTGAAGCTGTACGCCAAGATTCATCAGGATCGTATAAGCTACGTGAGATTTCTGCCAGGGAGCCGATTGCACCTCATCGGGAGTTTGGGCCACGATGTTACCATTGTGGAGAACGTGGCCATATACAAACTAGTTGCCCGAAAAGAAAGATTGCACCTCATCGGAAGTTTGGGCCACGATGTTACCATTGTGGAGAACGTGGCCATATACAAACTAGTTGCCTGAAAAGAAGCATTGCACCTCATCGGAAGTTTGGGCCACGATGTTACCATTGTGGAGAACTTGGCCATATACAAACTAGTTGCCCGAAAAGAAGCAGCAGGAGAGAACGAGATGAATCCCCTGTGACCAGGAATAAGGGTTCTGTACGACCAGAGCCGCAGCAGGGAAACGAGTAAGAGTCAGGACTAAGGGACGAGTGCTGGCTGGTGGTCGAAATGTCCCAGTAGTGATCTCACAAGTCAACGACGGGAATAGTCTGGTCGTCAAGGGAGAAATTGGTGGAATACCATGTAACCTTACTATCGACACCGGAGCTTCTCGGACGGTGATTAATTCTTGGCTTCTGAAACACCTGACTCGAGGTCGTGTAGTCCAACCGAAGCATCTACAGCTGCTTACAGCCACTGGCCAGCATATTCCCATCAAGGGGGAGACAGGAGTGGATTTAAGAATCGGCAAGCACATTTATCGGCATAAAGTGATTGTTGCCGACATAATTGACGACTGTATTATTGGACTAGATTTTATGAGGTGCCATGGTTATAAAATTGACATGGAAGTTGGAGTCCTGAAAACTAGATTTGATGAGGTTCCAATGGAAGGAAAAATTAGTGGGAATGTTTACTGCTCTAGAAGAACTGTTCTCCTACCAAAGGCACAGGTTCGAGTCCCAGTGCGTTTACCAGGAACAGCAAGTCAGGGAGGGCGTCGATGTGTAGTTGTGGAAAAAGTATCCAACGGTAAACCATGGATGGCAGCTCGTACAGTGGTTACGAAGATCAATGACGTTACGTATCGGATACGGAGGAATTTACGAAGCCCATGCAAGATTGTTCACGTTGACCGGCTCGCCAAATACCACGGAAATAATGATGCTCGGGACGAGCATGTCTTAGGAGGGGGTAGTGTTACGCCGGTGGCATGATAAAAACTACAAATGTGATTTTAGACACGTTAGAAGCATTTTCAGCAGGCTGAAATGCGTTTTCAGGCCGTTTCAGAAGGTCCTCTTTCACATACTACAAAATCAAATATTCACCCCAGATACCGTCGTTTTCAGGCGCCTGAAACATGTTTTCAGGCCGTTTCAGGATACCCTCTATCGGATGGCGCAATAACCTGAAAACCCGTTTTCAGGCGTTTTCAGGACCCCTTTTGGGCCTCTCAAGTACAAATCGGTATATAGCTAAATTCCCCATAGGAGTGAAAGAGAAAGCACTATTAGATAGAGACAGCACGAGAGAATGTTCTGGAAGGATGTGAACGAGACAGCTATAGAGAGAACATTCTCGACGGGTGTGAAAGAAAAACCTGTAGAAAGAGACAGCGATACTCTAGAATGTTCGCGCACCTAACTCGGGAACTTTCTAGAGTCGAATCTTCTCGTACTTTGTAGATTTGAGTGGCTGGTATAAATACACAGCATGACCCGGCCGAGGAGTAGTTTCTATCGAGACAGCGAAGAGCTAACATTAAGAGCGAAGACTGCGAATCTAACTGCGAGTTTGAGAGTGTAAAAGTAGACCAGTATTAAGTGTGTGATTAGTGTTTTAGTTGGTGTTTGTTCTTTTAATTAGTAATTAAAGTCTCAGTTTTAATTAGTGGCTTATTTATACATTTTCTATAGAAAACCCACCCCACGAACGTAACAATATATTTTGCATCTGCAACTTGCCAATCGCTAACGCTCGTCGCTCAGTAGCGTACGAGGAGGTATCATAATAGCTGCGTTTCTCGTGTGAACCTATTATGAAATTCGCTACCCTCGTTTCATAAAAACACACTCGTGTTTTAATGCCTCTCATTACGTACGGTTGCATAAACTACTATTTCGGTCAATGTGTAGACATTTTTTTTTCTTTTGGAGCGATTGTTTTCAGATAGACGGACAGACAGGCATGGCGAAACTATAAAGATTTCTAGTTACCTACAGAATCCTAAAAACTAAGGACCTTAAGCAAGGTCACTACTAACCATTCTACGAAGCCCGACAATATTTTATTAACATCTGTAAAATTTCGCTTAACACACGTTTTCCCTGTATAAACTACCATTTTTATTTGCTTTTATACGGCTAAACGCGCAAGGAAAGTGAATTTTTCATAACCTTCTCCAAAGATACCAGAATTTTTGTGAATTATTTGTTAGTAGCTAGGTAGTTACAAAACTTTATTCCTCGACTAAGCTCACTTTGGGTTGAAAAGCAATGTGTGTGTGTTGCAAACATAAAATGTGAAGTCACAACGAATTTTTCCTTACTTTGCGTTATTCCGAATGGTTATTGGGTTTTAGGGTTATTCCCACCACATTTCCCACCAGCTTTGCAGAACACAATGATAATCAAAAGTGAGTGCGATAGCACTGCTGGGTGTGCATTATTTGTACATACTCGTAGCTAAAGTAGAGCATTTACAATTTTATAGAAAGAAAACTATTAAAATACAATGTAAAATATATTGTACACATACAAAAATTTAAAATTCTTCCACCACAAATCTTTGGTTCAAATTAGTAGGTAATTACAGATTTTTCATTAATTGACAGATTTATTTAGTAGTTACATAAACGTATTGTAATACAAAATGTTGGCGAAATATGAGTTAGTATTCCGGGTTTTGTTTATCAACCAATAATTATAGCTTTATTATTTATTGAGTAATACATTCCTCAATAACGTACATACAATAATAACACAGCAAATATATCTATTCAATAACTAGGGAAAAATATTGTCCTTACTCTAAAATCCTTTCAGTTGTCTTAAGTGTAATGAATATTATACATATTCAAGGCAATTAGGATCTGACCCTTTCCGGTGAATCCGTTAACAAACTCGCAGGCGGCCACAAATCTGTATAATTTAATATGCCCCGAAACGACCGAGCAACTAGAATATAACGAGGTATTTACCTACATCCGTAACGCATTTAATTAATAGGTACGTCAGAAACATAGTTTTGATCGATATGCTTACTATAACTATTATAACTAATCCACAAACATAGGTTTTCGAACAAATTTTCAAGGACAGACTCAATTTTTGTTCGATAACCTATGTTTTCGAACAATTAACTGCATTGAGTAATTTACATACATGGGATAACTGGGGGCAAGTTATAGGGATTTGATATCGATTAAAAAGATGTCGATATAATCATAATAAAAGATGTGCTTATTGAACATTCTCGATTACAGTACAGAGGTTCGATGTAATGTCTGATATCGGGCCTCCTGGATGCAGATGTCATTTTAATCAAAATGACAATTTAAACATTGATATTTTAATATTAATTATATATTTTGAAAACTATTTTAAAATAAACGCGTAACTACCCGTTTAAATTTATTTTTTATTTTAATTGAAGAGTAGGTACCGAATATTTATTTATGCCGAGTAACATTTTGATGTTGTCATTCACAGTAACATTCGATATATTATTAGTCGATAAAATATTTTGCTACAGCACTTTCGTATAAATGCCCCGAGTTATCCCAGGTATGGTAATTTAACGCGAGTTTATATAACGTTTTGATTAATTTTACCAGGTATTCATTAGATAGCGAGAACAATTCATATCTTTAAATAATGTTCATGAAACAGTCTAAAGCTATGAACTCAGAGTTACCTTAGAGTTCAGAGAACCTCAGTTCGGCGAATCTAGTCTCACATTTTATTATTTTAATGGAAGCCAATTTCAAAGTATAGAGAATGACAATAAAATAAATTCACAAAAGTTAGAGCAGATCAAAAAGTAGCTGTTGTTACAAGGGATCCAACTGATATCATTTTGATACCGTGTGACACATACTTTTATTGTTTTGATAAGTGTATGCTTTTTACACCACCGATGAGAAAAAGAATAGCTTTTTATGATACAAGTGTCAAAAGTAGACTTTTTTTAGGACGAGTATCGGTGACTATAAAATACGAGCGAAGCGGTTGTTTTAAAACTGGCACGAGTTAAAAAAAAGCCTACATTTCAATATGTGTAGCATACAACATTTTAGAATGCATTATGCGAGGAAAACCAGACAATCCCGGCAATACCAACCGGGCCTTGCGGAAAAGTACTACGAAAATTCTTACCCGCACGAAAAAAATCTCTTTCTGTGCATAAGTTTACCCTTGAAAAGAGCACCTTCTGAGCATATGCATTGTAAAATATGTATTTATGGAAATAATCGATTCTGAAAATTGTTTTTTTTAGGCACCAGAAAGTCAATAAAAGACCCGTATTGACCCGTACTAGTGGTGTAAAAACGTGTATTTGTGAATATTCTACGATATGCCATAGTAAAATATTAATCGCAAAAGATATAATATCACAATGTAATAAAATGTGAAGTGTGTCAATGTTGGCTGAACAGCCAGATTCAAATTTTTAAGGTTGGAAACGACCCTAGTTTTGGGTTTTAGCTTATTTGACAAGTCGAATTTCTATTGCTATATATCGCAATAGGTAACTTTTGCTGCAAGCATGACAACACATGTTTGAAAGTGGCTTAAAGATAGGTATGTAGCATATAGTTACTGTAAGGAGTTACATTTTTTGAAATTTATATGAAAAAGGTCTAAATTTATTCATATTTCATTATTTTTGATATACTTTTTTTCCAGAATAGGTTATATTAAATATTGTACTGTACCTACAGTCACGTTTTATAATATGTACCTATTCATAATATCCTCTGAGGCACAAAAATCGAATTCTATACTATATTTTGGAGCCGACCGTACCAAATAGACTTTATATGACAAAAATATAACTTAATATGTCTTGAGTGTTAGGTGCTTAAAAACGAAGACAGGTCGGGTGGATGGAAGGAGTTTCCCCATTATTTGCCTCCACCAAAGCGAATGTGAATAAACAGCACCAGCAACAGACACGCGTGACTGGAATGAATCGCAATATTATATTCAGGGAGGAGTAAAGTACAAACTTTTTTGAACATACAAAAAAATACTAATATTTTATTCAATACAAAACTGTACCGCATTTGCGGCATAAGAAGATTTTTATTCATAAACAAGACAATCTCAAAGAAAAAGAATGAGTTTGCTTTTGTTCTTCAATCTAATTTATGGCTTGTGTATTATCGTCGCTTAAACGGTAAACTAAGAATTGAATCTTTGATGTATTGCAACACGAAAAATGTCGGTCAACATAGAGATATATAGTAAATACTAAAAGGTGCCAATAAGTTAACTTCATTATTAAATTTTGGTTCGGAAGTTACTTCAGAGCATATCATCAAAAACAGATACACATTAAGTGGCTTTCGAGTGTAGGGTCGGCGCTGACGCAGGAGTAATTATTTAGGTTGAGAGGGATCTTGAAGGGTGCATTTCTCAAGGTGAGTGACAGTGCGGCCGGCACGCACCTGCCCCGCCGCTACAATTTGTTACCCGTCCGTTCCGGACCGGACCTTGCCAATAACGGACTACCTGTTTTTTATTTGTATGTTGAAGTTTAGATTCCACTAACAAATACGAAAACGATTTGTTTTTTATTTCATTTAATCAACCGTTTTTCTTTTTATTCCGTCTTATTTTTGCTTTTCTGTATCTACGCTAGTGTCAAGAGAGTTCAACGGTAAATTTATCCGTATGGAAACCAATTTTACTTATTAGTAGGCTCGACAAAAGACACAAAACTGGGAATAAAAAATAATATTTTACTGAATTAAAATCATAACACCAACACCTTCAACACACCCCAACTCGTATAATGCCGACCGCATCTTAAATCAGTCAATTCGTGTTTGAGGTAATGGAAATATACGTTCCTGCACTCACAAATAAACACCCTCTCGTCCTACACGCGCTTAACGTCTGCGTTCCGTTATGGGTAAAAAGCAATTTCTACACTCAAGTATCCTACAACATTCTAAAGAATGCGATTATAATTAAGGGAAAAATAGGTTGGGCTCGGGCTAAAATTACCAAGAGAACTTACGAGCATGGCGAGTGCACGCACTCGTTAATTATCTCCATCTTCTTTTTTAATTACCGCAACCGATTACGGAATTAAATTAACCGTAATTTTATGAGATAAAATACACATTATGAAACCCAAGCATTGACGTCTCTGAGGATGTAAATAATATGTCAAGGTTATGTTAGGTAGGTTCTAAAGTATAGAGTATATTTTGTTAATTATTAAAATAATATTGTTTGTCTTAAAAAAAGTTTAGGTACCTCATTTAACGGCCTGTTGTGTTGTTTCACTATCACCAGACTTAAATTTCATAAAAGTATAATATTTTCGTCGTTTATTCTATGCCATTTATATTTGGAACTTCAAAAGAAGATAATGGAATGAGAATATCTTTTTACATTTAACAGTCTAGACTGAGATATGAATCGAGCAGAATCATACTTTTCGTGCCGCAGTTGGCGCCGGGCTTAATTAAAATATCTAGGACACTTAGTTTAGAGAATCTATTAAATTATATTTTAAGGGAATAAAGATATTTTATGTAATTCTTATTAATAGTATTTATACGCCCCAAACAGTTACCCAAAATTAAAGATACCTGAAAATCATCACTTAACTACCTATCAATTTAAAAGGTAAACCTTGTTTATTTCCAATATGCACTTTGTTAATTCAAATACAAAAACCTTATCAGTCGGCTTTGTTTGTTGACTGAATGTTTATTGATGTTGACATTGTTCGCTGGATAAATATTAAATATGAATGAGTATCGATGGAATGGCGATGATCGGGCGCGTGAGTTAGGCGCTGGTCTCACCGCGAGCTATGAACTATCGGCTATAAACACGGACAAAAGGTACGCACTCCCGTGTAAATAAAAGAGACACGGCGATACTCGTCCAGCTAGCAGCTATCACCGCCGGGCGAGTATAGCCGTGTCTCTTTTATTTACACGGGAGTGCGTATCTTTTGTTCGTGTTTATAGCCGATAGATTGTGATAAGTAGTGATGACATACGGTACTGAAACGTGGCCGCTTACAATGGGCCTCATAAGAAGGCTCAAAGTCACCCAAAGGGCAATGGAGAGGGCTATGCTAGGAGTACCAGAATGTAGTAGAAAGTATGCAGCAGAACCAAAGTAACCGAAATAGCACTCCGAATCACTAAACTGAAGTGGCAGTGGGCGGGGCACATTGCGCGTAGAACCGATGGCCGTTGGGGCGGGAAAGTTCTTGAGTGGCGGCCACGTACCGGAAGGCGTAGCGTGGGTAGGCCCCCCACAAGGTGGACTGATGACCTGGTGAATGTCGCAGGAGTCCGCTGGATGCGGGTGGCGCACGACCGGTCATTGTGGCAATCATTGGGGGCGGCCTATGTTCAGCAGTAGACGTCTTTCGGCTGATATGATGATGATGATGATAGCCGATAGTTCATAGCTTAGTAGCTCGCGGTGAGACCAGGATGCTTAACCAAGTTGCCAATCGCTCGCGCTTGCTAGCGCATCGTAGTTTTCCCTCTCTGTCACTCCTTCATATTAGTGCGACAAAGAGGGAAAACTACGATGCGCAAGCAAGCGCTCGCGATTGGCAACTTGTCTAAGCACCCAGTTCCTTAGTGAGGCGTCAGCGAGAAGCCGCTGGCGCTGAGCGATGTGTCCCCGCGCCCGCGCCCCGGACCCATTCATTATTCACCGCGGACGCGATTGGACCAGCGGGCTCACGCGCACCTGATCACATATTCCATTCATCCGCTCCTTTTGCCAATTCACTCTTTAACACCTCCTTACGACCCGCTTCACGACCTGAATAAAGTAAGAAAACCTCTAGGGAACAGATTTATTATTCCCACAAACGGCTCCAATACCGACAAAAGCGTTTAATTGTAAAATAAAAAGCAAGTTTTATGGCTGGAAAAAGTTTTAGGGAAGTTAAAGCAATACACGAGAATAAGTAAAGCCTTAGGAGTTAAAACTCGTAATCCACCTGAATCAACTCCTGGAAGTTTTTTTATCTACTCCGCGATTACAGCCGTTTAGAAACACGAAGGAAGCCGCGGCGAACCACGAGTTCCTGCTATTTAATTAGAGAAGCGTGTTTTGTAGTGTTGACTCTTGTTAGCGCTGCGAGAACAAAGTGCTAAGACGGCACGCTACGGCGTAGCACGTCCCGTAGCAGTGCTACGGAAACGAACATCATTCCCTACCTATTACATACGTAGTTACTGTAAAATCATTTTGAGAAGTTTGAAGTTTAGATGAAATTAGACTAGTACTGAAAGGTATTTTAAAAATATATTACATATAAACAGACTTCAACACCACTATAAAATGACTGCAGCTTATTACATCGACACAACATTAGACAGGATTGCTATAAGCACTTTCATCTATATCGCAAACGCGAAATATTTTTTTCAATGCGGGGTAACAGTAGCATAAAGTATGTTATTAGTATACCTGGCACAATCGAGGGTTAGACAAAATGAAACATCGATTGGTTATCGATGAGTACACCCTCGTCAAGTACGCGAGCGTATTGATGAGTACGCGACACAGTAATGGCTGCCGATGAGTACGCCCTATTGTCATAAAGATGCTAACTTTGTAAAATCAGGTAACCAAGAAATACCGGATCTACCTATACCAATCTTCAGTACAATAAAAAAGTAAACAAACCTAAAAACTTACATTGTTCCATAATCACGCACTTTTAGAACACAATCTTGGTTTTATAACGAACTTATAATCTTAAACCTTGAGTTCACATACATTTTTAGTTTAACTTACTGGTATTTATTTGTATTAATGAAAAAATATATCTGTGAACGACGAACGTGTTTCACGATATGTGTCAAAGACGTCAATTGCTATAAAAAGTCAGCCATAATTATTATTTGTTTACATTTCTTTAGATTCCACTGAAGATTGGTATAGGTTATTTTAATGCCTACTTCATGTTAATTATTTCCTATGCCGCTAGAATGCTGTTATATTAATTTTAGTACATGCTATAAGGAAAAACATGTGGTGTTTTGACTTTTGAGTATGGTTTGCATTTTTGTAACTTATCTGTAATACCTAAGTTACGGCACAATATTTATTTTCTTGTTTTATTTATCTTATGCATATAAAGCATCTAAATGTATTTTCTATATTTTCATTTGAAACTTATCGACAGCATATTATGTCGATGGTTAATTATTCAATCTCTAGTTCCTGGAAGAAAAATACGTAGATAGTTATTAGGCTCGATTTCACCAAACTTTTATTCGATTATTTTATTAAGAAAAACGCTAATTCTCAGATACTAGTGTCAAATTACTACAGAGTTTTGACATTATTATCCGAGAGTAAGCGTTATTCTTCAAATAAAAGTTCTTGTGATGGCGGTATTAACAGACGACATAATAAATATAATATACGAGTACATGTCTTTACAAATAAATGCTCTTAACGAAGTTCCAATCGGGGGCTCCTGACTTCGGAGGCAATATAAACTATCGACTTGGCTACGGTATGTGTCCATCCAGTGAATCTTTGCATTCATGTGATCTAATTACTTATTAAAGCATAAATATTACAATACCTTAGCACTACGCAAAAGCTACCTCATGAATTTTGCAGTCATTTATTTTAACATTGTTTACGTTTTCGTAATTAGTTTCGCCACAAATCCCCGAGTCACGATTTTTTTGCAAAAGGGTTGAATACGGCTTATTCAGCGGTGGTCAACCAAGGTCGGGCGCGAAATTTTTAAATTGCTTCGTGGTCGCCGCAGACGTGACGGGAATGTGCTCCGCTATCTCGTCATATTCTCGTTTGCCGGAGGTGTAAGAAGCATGTTCGTAATTTTCACACAAAATTGAACTTCTCGCGTCACGAGGCGATTTATTCCGTCGACATGCTCCGTCCGCTGATAAAATCTTTATACTGATACTGAACACGGTTGGTGCTAACTCTATGTTCCCCAGGAGACCTTTCTTTTATTTGCTAAAGTATAAAAAGTAATGAGGTACCTATTTTATCTTAACGACTGCTGCTTTCTATTGTTCAAACTTTCCCAACTGTAATGCGAATGTTGAATGAAAATTATAAAAGTTGAATCGCGGTTTGCTCAGTATGCTTCATAATAAAACATTCATAATTCCTTTATCGATTGTTTGCATAACAATAGACGTAGCTATTCTAAAAGCGTGGTAGTCTAGCAGAAAGGCGTTTGACTTTCAATCTGAAGGTCGCGGGTTCATACTAAAGAGATTCTCAGAATTTAATAACATAAGAAACGAGATTTTATATTTAACGTTCACTTTTCTGTGGAGAAAAACCCGAGCTCAATAAAACAATGTGGCCTACATATGTTAACTATTAAGATTAGATTGTCGAGCGGACTTCAGGTTCCAGCGAGCCATGTACATGTACAAATAACCGGCATTAGCGCCACAATTATCATGAAAAAGGCTCTATTCTTACATAAGCTAGTACCTAAAATATCACACCAACGGTAATGTAGTAGGCACTAATGGAAACGAGTTACAATAATTAACAGCAAAATAAATCTACTAATGAAAATAAATAGCGCACACGTCATGAAGATTTAGAGTTCACCTGAGAGCCGCATATCTCCGTCAAGTCAACAACACCCGCAGCGTACGAAGCACGCGTATATTCCACGAGACACATGACACGGTCATAAATCTATACGCGAATTTGAACCCGGTGTGCCGAGCGGCCGTCTAGTATTTTTATGCTTATTACGGCGCTAGTCTACTATAGCTACATCGGTGAGTTATTTTTATATTAAATATTTTATGCGCGAAGCCATCGTAAAGCGGAATCAAGAAATTTATTAGCTGCTTCCTTTTATATCCGTCGACTCTCCTTAAATTGGGTACTAGAAGAGTTATTTATCTGTTTCAGCAAAATAACATTGTACGTAATACGATAATAAACCACTTACAAAGTCAGCATTCACATTGCGTAGGAGGCGGTCGTTATGTAGCTAGCGTGACAGCATCCCCCGCACGCTCGTAGCACGTAGCAGGTCAGCTGAGCTGTGCGCAGCACGTAGCGTGATAACACGTCAGCTGATAAGAGCGCGCTGAGGGCGCTCACAAGTTGCGATAATTAGCGCGAGTCGCCTTCGACACGCGGTGAAATACCGCCCGCCACCGCTCCCGCGATAACGTACCCGACCCTTATCTCTATCTTCCTTACCGTTTGTCATAAATTTTATCCCTCCGATGAACGGACGCTGCGAAGACCTCTTTTTTCGGTTTCTCTCCTCCACCGAATTAACGACCCGTGAACTCGTGAGCAACGCTCAGTCTTATTTTTTCAGTCACTGGCACGAACACTTGAGATATTAATTTCGAAGCACTCAAATATTACGCATCATTAAATTACACAAATGATATGATTTTTAGGTTATCGTACTGTGGTCAGTTTTTTTGTGAACTATAAAAAAATGTTGTTATAAATAAAAAAAATAGTATCGTTATAAATAAAGTTATCACTTTTAGAAAAATCTATTTTTATCAATTAATAGTTTGTTGTACGGTAAAGTTAGTTTCAACAGTTTTCAGGCGGTATTACACTAGGGCAATTCCAGTTAGCGTGACGGTTTGAGGTTGTTCGAGTGTTGACGCGTTGAATGTTACGCGGGGAAAGTGTGCGGCCGGCGTGATCGGTCGGCGTCGCTCGGCTGCGGCCGGCTGCGGACTGCGCGCCGGCGGCTGGCGGCTGGCGGCGCTCGCTCGGCGAGCCGTCGCCCGCGCCCGGCTCGGCGCACGCGCCCCGGAGGAATCGATACCCCCCGCCCCAACCGCCCGGCCGCCCGCGGCCCCCAGCCACCCACCCACGCACACACGCACCGGCCGCAGATCTCACACTCACGGAACACTGATATTGCGAGAGGCTGCCTTTTTTAAAAGTTTTCTTGACATTTTACCCTACGACATAAAGATATGTTGAAAAACTTTAGATATCTTAAAGAGGCTTTTATTACATAGAATACATTATATGAAAATTATCCGAGATGAAACAAAACTACAGAACTAAGTACTTAAATCTAAAGTCAATCAAATAAAGTTATGCTGATGAAAGCGGTTAGATAGTTTGCACCTTGTTGCCGAGGCTGTGGCAATTAGCAACTTGAAGAACTTTCAGTCATTGCTAGTACTAGGTATAAATAGATAATTTCTGTTTAAGAACATTACTTTATAGTGTTTACCGTTTCTTATTGTGTCTCTTGTTGTCTTATTGATTTGGACTACGAGCGAATAAATCATTTATACGCATTAGAAGTTTCTGTAACTTAATATAGTTACCTACATAAGTAGCATAGGCTGATTTGAGTTGAATGTACAAAGATTTTTGTTAGTTACCTTATAATATACTTTATTAAGTATAAACAGCTTATAAATATTTAAACTGAAAAACGGATTTATTTAATTTTATTATATTGCAGGATTGTGTATTCCTTGTTAGAATTAATGTAAAATAAAAGTAATAAATAGCGCGTTATGTTTAGCTTTAGCCTGTCATTGCCAAGCGATAATTATTGATATTTTTTGCATACACTGCATATCTTGAAACTTTTTTAGAAGTTAAATTTATTTTAAAATTCGAGATTGAACTACATTCTAGTCACCAAGCTATATAACTCAATAGACATTATTTATCACGTGTGAGCTTTCTTTATTATATAAAGAACGGAGTCTTTATATCGGAGAGTCGGACTCTAGAAAGCGCAACGCAAATTTATTGCGCTCTCAAACTCTCAATCAGCCCCACAGCTATACATTTTGCGTGTAGTCGAATCGCACAATCCATTCCACAGTAAAGAACTCATTGTGGTACGAGCCTCTCAGGATTCCTTGCCGATACCAGTACTTAACTGTACATATACATAATGGAAAGATTGATACAGACCGTAACCGCGCCTTCCTGATTTCATACGGAGTCAGAAATGTATGTGTTTTTACGTAAAGCTAATATCTGCTCGAAGTTAATGTTGTTAAATGTTTTTAATTTTTAAATTCTCATTTATGAACGTTATTTGTTAATAAAATCTATCGACATGGAATGTAATAAACTTTCTATATGAACCTATGCACGCATATATATACAGGCCCTACGTCGAAAACCACAAGAATCCTGAATTTGTTTTAAACAAATTTATTGAAAACATGAACAATTTTCACTAGCTTTATCTTAATTTTTTATTTCAAAAAAGAGGGTTACGTTAGTAAGATTGCTATACAAAAACAATTGTAGTTTATATTTAGTCATTGCGCACTATTAACTACTACGTAAAAGAATGCACACATATTTACTTTTAAATAGTATTTAGTACAAAATTTCTCAAACGACTTTTTTTTGTCAGTAAAAAAGTAAGGTCATGCGGGTTAAACGAAACTGTTAGGTAAATGCAACTTACCTTAATTATAAAATGATCTTCATCTAATGGGTTTGGTACAAAGATACTACCTGCCATAGTTTTGTTTTTGATTAATCAAACAATGTTCTATCTTCCGAAAGTAAATGAAGAATTCGATTAACCCTTAATACTTAACAGCAGTAAGGGGGTACCTACCTACCTAACTTATAATTTACTGCAATTCTGTATTTTGGCGTATGAAATTCACACCAACTAATTAAATAAATATTTCACAGCTTGATTTAAGTTGCTAAGTAATCATAACTTTGGTGTATAACATATTTTCTTCGGTTGCCGAGAGGATTACACAAGAAATAAAAGTATGAAAACGGATAAACTACACCTGACCACGTACCCTGTAAAGTGTTCGAAACGTCGGAATGAAGTTATAGTTAATTAATATACACGAGTTTGTCCGTTTTCATAGTTGAATTCGGTGTATTTTTTTATTTATTAATCTCCAATAAATCAATCAATGTTAGTTCATAACATAAGCAAGTAAATGGTCATTTGCGAATTTATATAAATTATTGTCTAGAAACCAGGCTAAACATTACTTCGGATAGCTTATCTCGTAAATCTGAAAATATTCTCTCGTTCATGAAGTCTGGCGTCCCGCCTCCCGGCGCTAAACCTTTACAGATCCGATATGAAATTTACTTCATTCGAAACCTTTCTCCTTAATAAACTAACTCGGAGACCGCAGCTATTTCAATATTTTGCTTTAATCAACGTAGAGTTTCTAATCTGTGATTTTAACTTTCCCATTTTACATTAATTACATTACTATTCATATAAATGAATTGTTAGATAACAATACAGGTACTTTAAAAATACATACGTATTTTGAGGCCAATTTTTAATCTATACCTACCCAATCGAAATAGATAACATTTATTTACATAGGTTGTGGTTGTCCTGTGCTTTAGCGAAGGTGCTAAGGTGATACGGTTTGGCAAGACTAATAAAATAAGAATAAATGACAGTGTGCCATCAATACTAGTTGTACCATGTAATAGAAACAAAAAATATAATGTAGATCCTTTGACTAATCATCACAAACGACTTAAACAAATTAAGAAGAATACTAGTAGAACTTTTGTTTAAGAAAAATGTGCAAGTAAGCCAGCAATACATATACTACCAACATGATACGAAATTAGAGGGTTAGGACTTTTCATAGCATATCGTGGTTCTAAAATCCTTGGAGCCGCTATGTGTAAAATTTTCGAAGTCAAAGTCAAAGTATATTGTAATATTAAAAATAATGATTTATACCTACTGTCACATCGTTACTGAGTTAATTTCAATCGAACGTAATTAATTTTAAAAATCGAACTTGATTTCATAAAAAGTGCATACGAAATTAGTTATATCAGAAACCATAAAAAAACTAGACAATTAGGTTCAGTCAAGTGCAAAAATAAGTATCGAAAGAATCCGTTCATAAATTTGTTACGACGTTCTTATTACACAGAATTAGAGTGCACTGGGACATATTTTTGAACGTTTTTGTATACCCCTTATTTTGTCTTCGACTGTTCAAGACAAACTAGAAAAAGTCTTAGATCGGAAATAGCGATGAAAATGGCGAAAGTATCATGTTGTTTTTCTCGAAAGTTCCGAACAAAAAACAAAACTGACGTTTGTCGACTTATACGACTTAACCCCTTGTCAGTGACGACAAAAATGGCGAAAAGTCGTTGTCTGTGGAGCCCAGTTCGGGCCTTGTCACAGACAAGGATTGCCAGGCCACCGATTCTAAGAAACTGCCCGTACAACGGCTCTTTCGCACAACGGCTGCTCAAGGCCAAGTTTTCTATCTGTCCTATTTCACTAGCTACACACCTCAATGAATATGCAAGAGACAGGTATACATTAGTCAGATTTATTACTCATTGTCCAAATCGGGCTTCGCCACAGATGCGGGCGGTATCGGGCTTCGCCACAGATGCGGGCGGTTGATAAAATGTTAAAATCGGGCCTCGCCACTGACGAGGGGTTAAGATACCCCCGGCTAAGATCGGATGACCGCAATAACTACTGAAATAGTAGTATTTTTTTGCTCACTGGCTGTATTATGCATGACGCCATTTCACCCCGCCCCTCTCGCTAGTATGCAGCAACCGCTCAGCCGCATCAGTCGTGAGCTACGAACGTTTAAAAAAAAGTGTTTTTTTTTTCGAGAATTTTTGAAGATTCCATCTTTAACAGGAAGCTATGCACCTTCTTCTCCTTACTTTAGAGTTGAAATGAGATACTAGTCCGATCATAAGCCAAGAAGGTTTTTCAATTGGGTGTCTTGGAAAAAAAATAGTGTAAGTTTGACTTTACGTTTACTCCTAAGCTATTCGGCTGAGTGGCATCAAGTAAATTTATATTGAAAGCTTGATTTTTTTTATCACGTACATCACACATCTGCAGGTAAAAGTTAGTGATAATAAATTTATGTTTTTTTTTGTAAGGTAACTAAATTTCGTATGCACTTTTTATGAAATCAAGTTCGATTATTAAAATTAATTACGTTCGATTTAAATTAACTCAATAACGATGTGACAGTCGGTATAAATCATTATATTTTATATTACAATATACTTTGACTTTGACTTCGAAAACTTTACACATAGCGGCTCCAAGGATTTTAGAACCACGATATTCTATGAAAAGTCCTAAGCCTAGAAATTACTAACAATACATACAAACGATTTTCAAACACAATCAAGAGTAGGTAGCTAAGGTTCCATCTTCACCCTATGCATATCGCATTTAACTAAAAACTCTTAGGTACAGCTTCATGTGTCTAACTATTTGTCCATATAATGTTTGAAAAAGAAGTTTCAAAATGTACACGGACTTAAGTTGTATGATATCAATAACATGCGCTAAGTAAAAAGTAAAAAAGGATATTTAGGGTATATCAAGAAAGCGTAATAAATAAATAAATATCTTGGGACATCTTACACAAATCAACCTAGTCCCACAGTAAGCTCAATTGAGGCTTGTGATGTGGGCACCAGGCGACGATATATATAATAGATAGATACATATAGATACTTAAATACATAGACAGCCATGACCAAGGAACAAATATTTGTGATAAATAAATACACATATAATGCCCTCGCCGGGATTCGAGCCCGGAACCTCCAGCTTCGTAGGCAGGGTCACTACCAACCAGGCTACGGAGGCTGACAATAGGGTGAAACATATTGTTTATTTCCATCTAAATACACAGATATTTACCAAATTATAAAAAATAGTTGATCTATGTCCAGCAGTGGACGTCAATTGGCTGATGATGATGATGATGAAAAAATAGTTTCGTAATCATGGTGAAAATAAGAGGTTTAAATAGTCCGTAGTATAGTAGAGGACTTTAAATATTGATTTTGAAAAAACTGCTCTGAATTTTAATTTCAAACCAATATTTATATGCGGCTTATTTTTTGAGGTCCATTAATTGGCTTTGTATTACTAATGAAGGTGTCTTTTTTGTTTAATATGTGTTGGAATTTGTTTTATGCAATTAATATACAAGTTAATCAAACTCGTGCAACATCCCAGAAAAGTTTATGTAGGTACCTAGTCATAGTCAACCACAGCAAAGGTAGGCTTAGAATATCAGCTCTTATTAAGCTCTTAATAATAAGAATCACGAATTCTGAAGAGAGAATCAAAAGTCTCAAGCTGTTTCTACACCGTTCATTTTAATATAAAGAACACGTACTAATCCACACTTAAAATATGGAATTTTCCTTGGCTTAAGTACCTTTATGCATATTAGTACAGTCGGACCGTGACTGCGAGTAAATTTACATACCCATTATAAAGGTTTCCCCATTTCGAATTATCCTCCTAGGCGGTATTCGTATCAGCCCTTTATATTATTATAAACGAAATCAACAATAAGCTACCGCTAATTTACAAAGTGGGAACATTCACAACTTGAACAGGTATTTCCACTATGTTTCTTATTTTCAATATTTTATAATAATTATGTATTTGTACATGATTGTTAATTACACTATTTGAACATAAACTAAATGGAACGAGAACTTTGTTAATACAAAAAATAATCGTAATTAAAATTTTCAGCAAGATCGTCAGACACGTCGATATTATTTAATAGTCGGAAGTTACCGGATTTAGCAAATCGGTGCGGGAAATTGAAGCAAACTACAAGCGGGCGTGCCGTTACTACGGTGAGCGATGAATGGTAACATCGCAGCTATATTCTGGTTGACAATGCGTATAGTCTGTCAAATCAAATTTGGCGTAAAGGACCATCACAGATAAATGAAAACCATAACAGATAGCGAAATCTTGTTTTAGGAACCATGAGATCGATTTTGGTAAAAAGAAAAACTACATTCATACACTTACTAAAATACGTGTACTCGGCCCAGGAATCGAACGAGGATTTTTGAAAAAAAATCGTCATTTTCATTTGGATTTCGGTTATGTGGCTCTTAAATAGTAAAACTAATAAAATGCATTGTTTTAAAAAAAAAAAAAAAAGTAAAAATATTTTATTGAAAAAGGTTATAAGGTCGATTTTTAAACAATGAAGTTTTATTTTTCAATATTGCAGTGCCGCTGCCCTTTGATTTTGTATGGGAAAGTTTCAAACTATGAGAGATATCGAAATCTGTTCTTCGAAATCATTCCATTATTATTAAATCTAAAAACAAAGCCATGGTTCCTAAGAACAGATTTTGATATCTCTCATAGTTTATATCTTCCCCATACAAAGTCAAAGGGCCGACGGAGGCACTGAATTATTGAAAAATAAAACTTCATTGTTTAAAAACAATGCATTTTATTAGTTTTAGATGTCATGTTTCTTAGTAACATTTACTATAATTAAGAGCTTCACAACCGATATCCAAATGAAAATAACAAAATTTAATTTTTCTAAAAGTGTAGGCTTGATTTCTGGCCCGAGTACGCATATTTTTGTAAGTGTATGAATGCAGTTTTACTTTTTACTAAATTGATCTCATGGTTTCTAAGATAAGAATTCGCTATCTGTTATGGTTTCCAAAACCGCCTGACCCATTTGGATTAATCACCCTGTATTGTATACCGATGAACGAATAAAAATCGTCCTTTGTATGTAGAAAAAAACAGTATACGATTTCTGCTCTATACATTTCTGTAAATGCCAAGGAAAGAAAGGCTGCTATTAGAAGGATTAATGTAATTTTGTAGAAAAGCAGACCTTGAGAATGCATGCACTAATATAACCACTGCATAGTATAAAATAAAGTCACTTTTTCTATCCCTATGTCCCTTTGTACGCTTAAATCTTTAAACTACGCAACGGATTTTAATGAGATTTTTTTTAAATAGATAGAGTAATTCAAGAGGAAGGTTTTTATGTAAGTATAGTACCGGTGCGAGTAAAATATAAAAATATAATGCCGAAGGTAATCCTGGACACGGCGCCATAGTCTGGCGGTTCCTTTCCCTGCAGCCCTACCCAACGGGCAGCTTGGGCCCGCTCCGCTGCCGGCGGCACTCTGAGTTAGGTTTATTATAATGTATTTATATGTTTTGTATTATTTTTGAATGTTTTATTGCATTTTATTTTTATAATCATATTATAAAATGCCCTTGTGACAAATAATGAATAAACATATAATTTAATATCTTGGTACATCTTACACAAGTCGACCTAGACCCACGGTAAGCTCAATTAAGGCTTGTGATGTGGGTACCAGGCGGCGATGTATACAGGGTGGAAAAATAAGTCAAGCACTGGAGGGAAACTACCTTAAATCCTAAAGTTGGCTCGTTTACGTTTACTTTAATGTAAGGGGGTAAAAACTCATTTTAATCACTAGTGAGCGATTGAAATAGTTTTCAGAATCAGAAAAGTTCACATGACAGTCTCAAAATGTAGTCATGAATGTACCCTTCAAGTTTGTTGGGCTACTCATTTCCACCCGGTATGAGAATACGCACGATAAAAATAAACAAGATGAAACCTACACACTACCTACGTAGAATCAACAAATAAGGAAAAACGAACAATGGTTAGAAGATTATCTTAGGTTAATATAGTGAACCTTTACTTTTAACACAAATACCTACTTAGGAAATAATAAAACCAATCTAAACCTAAAAATGTAGTGAGTACCTCATTATATGGCAGCTGTGTACTTGTATAGGGTGGCTGGCAACTGGCAATCAATGAAACAACTTTTATTGGTCTTCCTTTTACTACTTTCTTTTCCTTCGAGGCCTATAAATAAATTCCTGTATATTTGCTACGGGTGATTGAAAACATACTTTAAGGGTTATTTTGTGGTTAGGGTTATGCCCTTGTAGAAAATTTGATTAAAGGCTGAGTATTTAGATTTGGTATGTTTTTAGGTACGGTTGAGTTTTTTGCAGCCAAAAGTACACTATTAACCTGATTATTTAATAGTCCGCGTTAGTTATGATTAGTAATCTTATTACCCTTTTATTTACGCCGTGGGACCAAGGAACCCGGCCAACTTTAATTATAGATTCTAAAGCCCATTTGGAGCACATAATGTACAATTTAAAAACTAAAATTGTAAAATCTCCAGTCTAACGCATCTTAAGAAAGTGACGTGTATAGTTAGTTTTAAAAAATATGACAGGACTATGTATACGATTAAAATTACATAATTAAACAAATTTTTAACTGTTGGGTCACTCTATAAATTTAATAACCTAATACTTATCATTTTCATTACCGTAAATGATACGAGTAGAAATGGTGGTTGTTTCTTCTTTTCAAAGTGAAGTAGGTGGTTTTCTCTTAATTCAATTTACCACGTGTCTTAGAGTCATTCGATTTTTGGTTGACTTTTGGTGCCAGTCCAGAATTGATATCAATATCAATTGGTGCCGTAAAAGCCCAGAGGAAATGTTTTATTTTAGTCTCTTTTACATATATCTAGTTGAAGAGTTCCCAATTTTTAAAATCTTTGTCTGGTCGTATCATTTTAATCCACGTTTATCATTACAAATATAAAAATATTTAATTGTTAATTTGTTATCATCATTTAGTTTTATCATGTTTTTCTCTCCATGTGATGTTAAAATTTCGGCCTTTATATGAAATTCACGAACAATTCAGATTCCAATTCCATTTTATATATAAAAAAAAGCT
>JALPQI010003346.1:0-85921 GCA_025490895.1 Thaumatotibia leucotreta
TTTTTTTTTTTTTGTTTTGATTTAAACCTGAACGTCGTATTTTTTTTTTAATCGACTCAACTGTCTTTAAGGCTGAGCCACAACGGATGCGTGTGCAGCACGTGCACCGTGCGCGTTGTAGCGTTGCAAATGTCATAGTAGATGGCAAACCGCTTGTACGTCACGCGCACGTGCACGCCACGCAAGCGGTGTGCCATTTAATAGGTTTTTCACACCACCTATTCGAATACGGGTCTTTTCTTCCCTGCTGGGAGGGATCAAAGTGGCACTTTTCTGTTCAAGGACTTTCTATTGCCAGCCTAAAACATTACAATGAAATATGAAAATAAACATTACGTTCATAATTGATAAAAATTTCTTCAGAATCGATTATATGCATAAATATGAATTATGTGATATATCTTTTATTTTTCTCATAAGTGGTGTGAAAAGCAATATGTGTAACACGGTATGAAAATTATTTCGTCTTCGGTGTTAACGCTTGAATCCTTCATTACGCTTAGGATTCCACTTTAGAATCCCTCCCTACGATCGGGATTCAACTGTGGAATCCGTCGCTCCATTCAGGATTAAAAAGTCAATATACGCCCACGCCGGAAAATACCATGTGACACAATCAACTATAGTGTCCGTATCCGCCATTCAACTAAAGCGCATTAGAGCGAAAGGGACAAACGACACTTATCAGCTTCCCAGGTTAGGAGGCTAAGAATGAGAGGGTTAATCCAGAGATGCACTTGACGGCAGTAAGAATACATTTGTCACCATCCCAAATCTTCCCGTGGGTGTCGTTAGAGTCGACTAAAAGCTAAACTAAAGGCTAGGGGGTCGACTAAACTGTTCAGTGACACTTCAATCCCTACTGAAGTGTCACTTAAAAGTTTACAGAAGATTGATGATGGTCAGCAGCATAATTATCATCTCTTTCTGACCGATTTCGGCCACGGCGACCGGTTGAACTGGCTACTGAGAGCGTCGCTCGTCTGCTCTCATGTGGCTGACGTAGCCTATTTTTGCAACAAATGTTCGACTACATTTGCTGCAAGCCCTCCTACGTATTTGTAGTTAATAACCACAGGTGGCCGGGTTTTTAGCTCGTTCCGCTTAGCGTCGAATTCACCTTGTCTCTTCTTCTCACTACTGCGATCGCCAACCCGCTTGCCCAGCGTGGCGATTATGGGCATTTACCTTCTGATGGGTCCATACGCATACGCATAGTTATTATCAAACCGGAACCAGAAAGGGATTCGAAAGTACTGTTGACACAACAATTGACACAATATTGATCAAGAAAAGAGTTGTTTGTAGATCTCGCGAATGATTAATTAATCTATTGTCTGTAAGTCTCTGAACATAAACTACAAATTGATTTAACTAAAAATATATCCTAGATTGACTTTACACTGTCGTGTCAACATTACTTTCATATCCCGTTCTAATCGCGGTTTGATAATAATAGTAGAGGCCTATTGCCAGCAGTGGACTAAGAGAGGCTGATGATGTGAGATGTACTAAGTCATGTCAAAATGAGATCAGGATAGCAGAATTCGACTGTAGGTACTACCAAGCTGTGTTGATACTATTGTACTCTGCTAGCCAGCTGTGAGAGTTAAACCAAATCCGTTGCGGTGTGCACATTAATAATGTAACCTCCTGCCGTCACCTGTCGCCCTGGTATTCGGGTGACAGCGGTGTACGTGGAAATGAGAATATTCGAGTTATAAATAGTAAAATGTCATTGTAGGTGTACCGTTGCCGTGTGGTGACGGCAGTAAGAATACATTGGTCACCACCACAACTCTTGCCGCGGGTGTAAAAAGAGTCGACTAGGGATTGAAGTGTCATTGACCAGTCTTTGATAAAAGATTGATGATGGGCAGCAGCGCATAGTGGACACATTACTGCGATAGCCAATCCGCTTGCCCAGCGTGGCGATTATGGGCATAGTTAATAGGAGAGGCCTACGTCCAGCAGTGGACTGAGATAGGCTGATGATGTGATGATGTGTAGGCTACGAACAAATAAAACATGGAAGCCGCACGCCATACTAAATTGCCTTTCAATAACGGTCCTGAATTTTAGTTGACAAGTGTCACCCCCTGTTCAATGCATCAAGGCAATGAATTAGAATATCAACCTAAAAAAACTTAAAGCGCCATTTAAAAATAGTTGTGATTGGTCCATCAAAGTTTTGATGGGCGATATTCAATAAACATTTGTCAAAGATGTTGCGCCGAAATATGCGCGTTGTCACGAAAAGCGCTATGTCCTGCCCAACTTGGCACAATTGAACAATTGGTTTTGGGGGCATTTTTGAGTTGGCGTTAGACGTCCATGTTATATATGGTCGCAGTGTGTAGGTATACAAAATATTGGCTTAACGGCCTGTTTCAGAATCCCTGGATAAATATATCTGTCAGATAAAATGATCATTATCCTTTTCTCCAGGCATATATTTATTTGACACATATATTTGATTCGGGGTGGTGGAACACGTCCTAAGCATTGTATCATAAAATTCATAAATAACTATTTCCCACTCGCTGTGTATCCTTTTCAAAATATGTAAACGCGGCTTCATTAATTAATGAAGCAAATTATAATTTGAATCGATTGGTTGGGTTCAAGTCTCTGTCATTAATCCTAAAAGAAAATCTACGCACTGAAAATAAACTGTGAAACCCTCGGAGCGTGAGACCGACTCGCGCTTGACGGGGTTTTCAAATGAGTCCTCCAAAACCTTATCCATTCATATTACGAAGTGGAATGCTCCCAGGTTACGCGAATAAATTTCCACGAGTTGAAAATTAAAATGCATGAGCTCCAAATGTGCCGCAATATAAATTCATAATCTCGTTTATGCACTGCGCAAACTACCTCTAATAATGCTTTTGTGCGGTGCCGATGAACGAAACTACAGAGTAACGCTTGGTTCATCCACGCTTTTGATAGTGGAGTTTTTTGTGCATCGTTGTATGGACATGTTACTCTGTCATTTCTTGTTTACATACTTGCTGCTTACGCCTTATGAAGCCCTGGTATCTATAGGGTAGGGCAGGGTAAGAATAACCGATTTTATTGATATTTCGTTTATTTGAAGTTGTGTTGCAGATATTCAAAAGGTTTCTAGATAATTGTAACCCGGCCCGACCTATTCGAATATTAATGAAATGTTATTTGATATTTAAGTAGGTACACGGAAACCTTTTTATGGTCATCTGATCCTTTTTTGGGTTGGTGGGGTATACAGAGATAGATTTTACATAAGGAGAGATATAGATAATACTTTAGATATCTACTATATTAATTCATGATTGAGGACTTAATTTATGTTACAGAAAACCGGATAAGACTGAGAAATTTTAGAATTATAAGTAACATGAGACTCAAATATATTAAAATATTATCGAACCGAGCTACTCACGTATTTAAGTCTATGATTGCTCGACATTTTCAACCCATTAAGAGGGTCCTCGTCCGGAGCACCCTCGGTCAAAGCCCGACGCGTACTGCGGGCCTGCGTCCAGCTGGAACGGGTACTGGCCGCGGGCGGTGGTGGCGGTGGCGATTCAAGGAAAAATCAAATGGCCAAAACATAATAATGGGTCGAAACATGTCAGTAACCCAGTTCGATAATATTTTAATATTAGGAAAATTCTGGTTCTTGAAACTATGTAATACTTTACGAAAGGAGGTCATATGAGTCGCTTAACTTCAAACCCGGGTAAATCCACTCTGTCAATAGAGTTGAAGTTTAAAGAAACACTAGACGATTGCAATTAAATGTGCACTCTATTGGCAGAGTGGATTTACCCGGCTTTGAAGTTAAGCGACTCATATCTGCTATATTCAATTATGATTTAAGTATTATTTTCCCATTCACGTTACATAAAACCGGTATTACAGAAGACTGGGAAAATTCCGGTTCTTGAAAGTATGTAATACTTTACAAAAGGAGGCCATATCTGCTATATTCAATTGTCATTTAGGTATTATTTTCCCATTTACGTTACAAAAAACCGGTATTACAGAAAACAGGGAAAATTCAGGTTCTTGAAACTATGTAATACTTTACAAAAGGAGGTCATATCTGCTATATTCAATTGTGATTTAGGTATTATTTCCCCATTTACGTTACAGAAAACCGGTATTACAGATTGGGATAATTCCGGTTGTTGAAACCATTTCCCCGCCCTAGCATACGCCAGACAACGCTAATTAAGCACGCCCAAAACGCCACTCCCTTAATGAACACCTCGCCTTAAATCATATTAACTAGGCTAGCTGCTAGACGCACTAGGTCTGCTCTGGAATGCTTTATTGCTTCGTTTGAAGGTTTATTGCTTTCAATTAAAACCACAGATATGTAAATAGCTTGATAAAAGGGAAACTCTTGGTTGTTAATTAAATTGATTGAAATTTATTTACATAGTTAAAGGCTTGAAAGCAAAATTTTACATTATAATTTTCGTGTCACTTCTGCGGATAGAACAGTCCTAGTTTGATGAAAAATACCTAATAATAAATAAATACATAAATTAATTTCTTAATTAAAAAAAAATCTAATTAACACGCTCACTGCGGAACAGGTCATATGTGACCTGTACAAGTATGGTTAATTGCAATTTAACTTAATTGCCGCAGCGAAGGTGAATTAATTTTCTACCGTAGTCACACGAATTTGTATTCAATATTTTTTATTTCTGATATTTTAGATGTCATAAACAAAAAAGTATCTCATTATTTTTTCTTTGGTACATTACAGCTTACATTTTTAATTCAACCTACAATATATCTGAAATTGCTATACATTGACCTTTAAGTGGGGCTTATTATCTACTACCTTGGTCATCTTCGTAGGTTATGTTTATTTTTGGAAAAAAGGCGCTATTTCAATGTTTCGATAATTTAAGTTGTGGACCACTTAATAATATTCATTTAAGGTAGGTTCAATATACGCCTGCATAAAGTACTTATAAAGTTGTCATATACGTATTTGACAGTATTTATTTGATGATGATTCAATTATCTACTAAATGTGTCAGTGTACACGGAAAGGTACCTAACTTGCCACGGTGTTAAAAATTTACTTTATTGAAAAACACATAAGGTCTATTAAGATAAGAGTCGTGACAAAGTACCTGTGTCCACGTGCACTGACACACATATTTAAATTACCTAAATATCTTATAGAAACCTCCCATCTCTCCCGCAGTTTCGTGAAACGAGAGCAAACCAGTCCAGTATAAAAGCTTACGTACGTTGCATTAAATTTATTTCAGCACAAGTTTGCAAACAAATATTTCCCCAACGATATTGCTCGCAGAAAATCCGATATGCGCGCAAGTAAACAGCTTACGGTAAGAAAATGCAATTGCGCCGAGCATATAGCAAATTACATTGCGGTGCAACGCGGCGACGTGGCATTACGAATGAAGATATACCCGTTTTACTGTTGACAATTTACTTTTTAGTAGGATATTCATAGTGGCTGTACCGGAAAACACTTAAATTTGAAAAGAAAAATTCGATCAATATGATAAAAACGGAGTGTACCCTGTTGGACGTAAGTCTCTCCTATTAAATATCAATCTTCATATCAATATAGTTAGGTAGTAATTTATATGTTTTTGAACATGGATGAAGAGGCCTTAAATGAACTCTTCAGTACAGGGATTTTTACGCGCTAGAACGGATTTTCGGAGGGCCATCTGTACTGAAAAACGTCGTAATATACCTGTGCGAAAAAGAAATTCATAACTCGTGTCGATTTAAAACACTCCCTAATGTCGTGTTCCAATTTATCGCCACTCGTTTTAAACTCAATTTTTTTCGTACTTTTATCGTAATCGTATACTTTCCACTTTTTACAAGTTTATTTGGCAGGGTTTGTGAAGAATATTTGCAGTCAATACTGAACAAAAAAGATTCGCAATCTTTACGATTATGTAAACATATTTGTCACTTTGGTCGCATTCATACTTTTTTCGTTAACCGTACAGAAACATAAAACGCAACAAATAAAATTCTCGTGTTAAAATGCCTTAATTTAATGAAGTTACGTGTAGATAATTCGATATACATACAAAATGTTCGCATTTTCCTATTATTCTTTTCCATGTCGCTTCAGAAGTGGGACGACATCGATGATGTATCGGATGTCGTTGTTCATTATTGAGCTGGGCGTAATTGGCAGCCATGTCACGTGAAATCTGTCAATGAAAATGAAAGAGGATCTTGAATTCTTAATTAAAAATCGTTGAATTAAAGCAAGTGTCTGTTAAAAATGGGGCAGTCGTATTTCGTGCCGTTTACTTGTTACGTGCATAATTGATTATTTACCTAGGTACCTATTCTGCATTTTGTGATTTCCATATGTAAACTTCATTGTTTGGCCTAAATCTATAATTTACGCTACCATCGAAATCATAAAAAAATGGGTATTTTTATGATCTCGATGGTAGACAAACGGTTACTTTCATACAAATGTAGGGATAACAATATCCGCTGCGATACGTAGTAAATATATAAATTTAGTTACTTATTTTCTTAATACAAAATACGTTATTTTAAGTGTTTTCGTGAAATGGTATTACAAACCACACGAAAAGAAATATGGCCCGAATATAAGTTTTGATACTGTGTTTTATCGCGAATTGCACTTTGTTTAGTAATCTCATCTAAATTTTATTAAGACTATTTTGACGAGTCTATGCTTGTAAGGTTACGTCGTTTAGTTCCCAAGTGCCAGTGGCCACTTTTCGTCTCCATCATCAGATCGTCAAGGTTCTCACTTCTGGACAAACCTTAATCACTTTGCACCTTATACGTCGTTGTCATTGTCACGTTATTTCGCAATGCCATCTAAAACAGGTAACGGGTAATTATTTAAATGCGCATGCAGTAACTTGACACAAATGCGTATGGTCACATCTAAAAGATGTATAAATTTCAGAAGGTATTTACAAAGCATAAGGTTCAAAATCGTTAGCATGTTTTTGGAGCAGAACGTACCATTAGCATCCATGTATAACTGAAGCTTTTAAAGACAATGCAATATAAAACTTACTCCAAGACTTTAATGTCTGTTTTCAAATGCTGGACACAGGAAACGTTCAACTTTGCCCCGCGATGCAATTTAAACTTTACCCTGTAGGATGTAGAGTCAGTCTCGTCGTTGACAGTGGGTTTAGTGGCTTGTTTGAGTTGGGGTTAGTTAACTGACGTTTGTTTTAACGGTTGCGTTTCGGGAAACTGTTTAATGGATAACTCTTTTGTAGATTGCAGATGTAGCCAATAAAACCGTTTGCGACCTTTAAAGTTATTTAACCCAAAATGAAATTAACGAAGTAAAATTACTTCTTAAACAACAAAAAATACACATCATAATAATAAAGATTTACTAGCTGAATGAAATTAACGAAGTAAAATTACTTCTTAAACAACAAAAATTACACATCATAATAATAAAGATTTACTAGCTGTAAATAGGGTTAAATTTATATTCCTACAAACGTTACCTTACGGACAAAAAATAATTGGCCTCCAACAGAAAAGTTACATTACGTTATAGCTACTCTATTTCTACCAATACTGATTTACCGAGCTTATTCTCGCCGATATCATAAAAAAACGGTTTTTAAAATTCCACATAACGACTCAAGCCTATCAGTTAAAAAAATACTGCTGGAGGTGCAAACAATTCAACCTCGGTTTACCGGTTTTATAGTAGCAGGATAATTAAATAACAGTTATTTTATTAATCAACGTTTATCAAAACGGTTTCACCCAGGGACCGGAACCGTTATTTTCTCTATACAAAAATAAGTTTCTTTTCGTTCTTTTTCATTCTTCGGTATATAAATTCTAAGCTAATAGAGTAATTTAAAAATATGATGTTGTAAATTACATAAAATATTGAGCAGGACACAAAGAGTATAGATCATTTTAAAATATTGGGCTGTTTCGAGGTTTTTGTAAAATACCGGTTTCGGTCCCTGGTTTCATCTATTCGCAGGCCTAGTTGTTTACATAATGGCCTCCTAAATCGGGTCAGGACGAGCCCTCACTTCTGAAAGTGTGAATGCATAATGTGGATATTATTGCCGTATTATGTAAGCCGACAAGTTGTTTGTTTTGAGGAAATGGCGGTTATAATCCCCACCACGGGTGGGGGGTTAATATAATATAGTCCGGGGTCGGTTACCCGAGTAGTGTTATCACTTTACATTTGTTTATTTCTTGTTTGCATGTTAATAGGACAAGATTATTTTATTTGTACATGCACCTAATTCTAAAGATTTTTGTACAAATTCTCATGTCATTTTCCAGGAATTGTTATTCTGCGGATTCTTTATCCTACAGAATCCTAACTGACTAGGCACTTTCGGTACTGATTTGTAACACTTTCGCCTTCTTATTTCTTGTATTAAAAAATCTCATAGATGTTCGTTCGTGTTTTGTAGATGCTCTGTTTAGGAAAAATATGATGTAAACTTACTTCGGAAAGTAAATAGTGAATGTCTACTCGCGCCTTGCTCCTAACAATGATTCGAAACATTGTTTTGTAAACAATATTAAAAGGATACAACTTTATTACTCAGTAATAAACTATGTGTAATACTGGTGATACATTGAACCGTTTGATTCATTAGCATAATCATTTTAAGTCGTTTCTTATTTCACTTAATATAACCTCACAATATTTGAAACTTATACGAGCAGTAATGTAGCTATACATTTTGTTATGACAGTCATCATCATCACTGTCATGAGTTGTCAAGTGTCAAAAACTCGAGTGCGTTGCATTAGGTAACAAATATTACGGGCCTAACTTTACGTATTTATGAATATTTTTTATTAAGTAACAGGTACTGAACCCAGTTTAAATGTTCGTCTGTAAAATGACCCTGCATCATTGTCAACATTGTAAACTTTCAAGTTATTTTGACTGATTGAGGACTCAATTACGTACTCTTTCGCACGGGTCGTTGAGAACCCGGCCAGATCTGATTACTGATTGGCCAGTGTTGATCTGACACATACGTTCTGCGACGACCACTAGGTTAATAATAAATGTATGAGACGATGTCAAATCGAGACTTCGAAGATTATTATTAATTAGAAAATTGTTGGAGCACTGCAGGAAGAAAAGTTTGAAACTCTACGTGGCAAACGTTAACGATAAAGCCTTTATTGATCTTATAACCCGAACTTTAAGAATTACAAATATTTGTTCCTTGGTTGTGGCTGTGTATGTATTTATTTAGGTGCTTAAGTACACGTAGGTACATGGTACATATCGTCGTTTGGTACCCACAACACAAGCCTTAATCGATTTGTCTAAGATGTCTCTAGACATGTATTTATATATTTTATTTTATTCCATATGATTAATGCATACATTACACATAACTATTTTTCTTGTGATCGACCTGATTACCCTTTATATTCTATTCCATTTATCGCCCCACAGTGGAACGACTTCATACTAAAGACGTGACATTCACTTATGATACTAACTATGCTCACTGATGAATATTATATGATTTTTCATAATAAGGTATCATGAAATGTCAGGTTTAGCTTTTTAATGGTTTATTATTGCATTGCAATGATCATAAAAATGGAACCTAATTTCGACTTTACAGTTGGACTTTCTGAAGCGTTATGTTTGTGAACTAAATTGCGAAGTATTAATAACGTTATTTATGTATGTTTTTTATCCGATACAGTATTTTACTATTTTATTACGTATTTCAAATATTAAAAACCGAAAAAAGTAAGTATTTTACACATGAGGGATACTTCAAGGGGCGGAGTCCGCTCGTAACCTATTTTTAAGGATTTAGAAAAAACGCCACCGTTTCCCCGGGTAGTGTTGTATATATTCTGAAAGCTTAACTTTTTCTTATTACTTCCCGATAAATTTTATGGCCGCCTATAACCACCTTTTAAAATAAATTACGAAAATGTATTTGATTTATTAACGCCTGCAAACATGAGTATAGCAACTATGCAACGATTCGCAATTCTACAAAATATGGTAAGGATAATTATAATTTTGACTCCTTGACGACGCCGACGTCCTCCGTCAATCAAATCGCTATCGTGCAACGCAATATATTATAATTATTATTTCAAAATGAAGTGGCAGTGTATAAAAACAAATAGGTATTTATACAATTTGATAAAAGACTATATTTTTAAAAAGCGTCAAGTGGTTATTGATAAAATATTAGATTCACATTTTCAAGATGTACCTCCTACCCTGAAACCGTAAGTACCCACATACTTATAATATCTAAATCTATATCAATATTATAAATGCCAAAGTAGGTGTTCTTGTTTGCGTGCCTATAATAAGTACCTACGAATTTAATAAGTATTTTGATAATATAATAAGAGCCTTACAAGTAAGTTTATGTTTTTAGGGTTCTGTAAACAAATAATAAAAAACGGGACCCTATTACTGAGACTTCGCTTTCCGTCTGACGACGATCAGGCTGTATCTGTATCTTATTTTTAATTAAAATCTTTTTCCCATAGATCTGTTTCGAAAAAAATTGCAAAAATTGTTGACACAGCCAAAATGAAGAAAAAACTGTGCCACTATAATGAACAAAAGTTTTTGGATACACACAAGGATTGGCTGGACAGAAAAATTGAATGGCCTAATGTCGAACCTAAGGGTAGGTCTTCTGTAGAAGAGCAAAAGGCGCCAAACAAACAATTTGAAGAATTAAGTGACCGGCAAAAAGTTCGACGAACTCAACCACTGCAAATGATACCACCCGAGGAAATAAGTTACGTTGCGTCAAAACATCTCAAAGACCCTGATGCTAAATTTATATATGCTTTTATTCAGGACCATCCCAATCATCACAAGTCTGTTCGAAATTATTGTGACTCGTTGTTGAAAAATAAACCTAAAAGCATTGGAAAGGATGACGCATTAGAGCTTTACATCAACACAAATCTTACAAAAGAATCTTATAAACAAATAAGACTGAAAGCTAATGAAATAGTTCCTGATTTATTTCCCAGTTACTATCAACTACACCAAGCAAAACAAGAATGCTACTTGCCGGATGATAAGATAACGATCTCTGAAGTGCACGCTAAAGTTGAGTTACAGGAACTGTTGAACAAAACTGTATCAAGAATTTCCGAACATATTGCTTTGGATACTAATCAAAATTTGAATTTGACTTTAGTCTCTAAATGGGGATGCGATGGTGCTTCAGGCCAATCACGATATAAACAAAAATTTTCTGACGGAACTTCCGACGATTCCTCGATATTCACGTGTAGCTTGGTGCCCCTTAAATTATTTGACGAAAATACTGGTACTGTCTTTTGGGAAAGTCCTTCACCATCATCATGCCGATTTTGTCGTCCAATTTCATTTCGTTTTGCTAAAGAAAGTAAAGGTCTAACTACGCGATCAGTAAACGAAATTAACCAAGAAATCGAACAATTACTCCCATTCCATTTGAAAAACGCAACTGTAAATTACAAATTAATGTTTACTATGGTGGATACAAAAATTTGTAATGATTTAACAGACACAAAATCAGCCATGAGATGTTTTATTTGCAAGGCAACCCCAAAAATTATGAATGAACTCGATAAAATAGACCAAATGAAAGTTAACTCAGAGTACTATTGTTTTGGTATATCACCCCTTCATGCATGGATTCGAAGCTTCGAATGTTTTCTCCACATATCTTATAAGCAAAATTTAGCAGTTTGGCGCGCTCAAGGAGATGATAAATTAAAAGTGGCACAGCGAAAACAAGAGATCCAACAAAAGTTTAGGGAAAAGTTAGGTCTCCTCGTTGATATTGTTAAACAAGGAGCTGGAAACACCAATGACGGAAACACTGCGCGAAGTTTTTTCAGAAACTATAATGTTAGTGCTGAAATTACAGGACTTGATCCAGAACTGTTAAAGAGGTTTTGCGTCATTCTAGAACTTTTGTCTTGCTCACGGATTCAAATTGACGAGCAAAAGTTCAAGAAATATATAAGAAAAACTGCAAAATTATATACAAATAAGTATAAATGGTATCGCATGCCCGTCACCGTTCACAAAATCCTAATCCATGGAGCAGATATTGTAAAATATAACTCTCTGGTACCTATTGGCATGCTGTCAGAAGAGGCACAGGAGACTAACCATAAAATTATAAGGTATGTGAGACTCCATCATACGCGGAAGATCTCCAGGAAGCATAGTAACATGGATCTTATTCACGAGTTACTGTTAAGGTCCGATCCATTGCTATCCAGTAAACTACAGCGCAATGTAAAAATAACTTTGCATACAGAAGCCAAAAACCTCATCAAGTCAGCGGATTGCAATTGCGAATTTCAGTTTGTAGATTTTTAAAATGTAAATATGATTTGTATATAGATATTGATTATTTGTAGATTTATAAATGTAAATAAGATTTGTATATACCTATTGAATCATCGCAGTTTCATTAATCTTCCTGTCGATTACGTTACAGACGTTTATGGATTATTTAACATTTATTTGGTACTGAAAACAAACATAAAAACACTTAATTTAACTAAAAAGATGTTAATTTAATCATAACATTCGTATCTTTTTAATTAAACGCCTGATAATAATCGATGAGCAATGTCACAACCACACCGCCAAACAGTAATTTAAACAGCTGTGAGGCACTCGATACTGAGACACTGAACGTGTCTTATTTAAAAAAGGATATATTATTTTTAAATTTTTTGTACACCAATATGATCATAAAAGACATTTCGCTAAATTAACTAAAAAAAACAAATTTTCTAGAAAAATAATTTATTTGTATTTTTTTCGATATGTTCTCGATATAATTTTCTTAATATATAAACATTTTTCTATCATCAATCTATTGATGAGTGTGCACGCCAATTTTCGCTGCTGAAAGTTAACACAATCGAAAGTTATAGTCAAATTACGAACATAAGGTACTCATGTCAGGCTAAATGTATAGAGTCGTTCCACTGTGCGCCCTGTGTCAACAATCTATATCGAGTACATTCGAGAACCCAGTAGGTATTTGGACTCTATGTCGTTCAAAATAAGTCCTTGTTTTCTCCGAAAAGACGTATATTGGAAGTTAGGTCCAATATTAGCCTAATTTTAGAGTTTCCGTGAAAAAGCAATCACGTTGGGTAATAGTAAACGTAGGCGTTTTTGCTTGGAGCGCGGGGAGACAGGAAATGTTTGTACTTACCTTTACTTACTAGCAGACATTATCATAGCAATAAGTTTCTAAGATGGTCGATCGGGTCGAAAAGTGCTCGAGTGGAGACCACGGCTAGGCAAACGCAGTGTAGGACGTCCACCCACAAGATGGACAGACGACCTTATGAAGGTGGCCGGGACACGCTGGATGCAGGTCGCATCTAACCGGTACATGTGGAGGTCCAGAGGGGAGGGCTATGTTCAGCAGTGGACGTCTTATGGCTGAGATGATGATTAAGTTTCTACCGCAATAATATCTATAAAATAAATCAATCTTCGATTAAAAATAATTATTATTAAATGACTAAGTGTTTTTTATAGGGGAATTGTTGAATTCTAACCAATTGAAAACTATTAGAGAAATTGATAACACGCGCAGTCATCACAGTCGTCATCAGATATACAGGGTGAATGGGTGATCAATCCAAATGGGTCCGTATGGCGGTTTTGGAAACTGTAACAGATATCTTGTCTTAAAAACCATGAGATCGATTTTAGTAAAAAGAAAAACTGCATTCATACACTTAAAAAAATATGTGAACACGGCCCAGGAATCGGACCCGGACTTTTTGAAAAATAAAATTTCCGTGTTATCATTTGGATATCGGTATATGTGTTGCTCTCCATGTTAGATCCACGAGAGTAATAACTGAAAGTTTATGAGTAAATCCATGTAACTGTAAAGAAAGTGACCATTACATCGCCTGTTTATTTATTTTTTACGATCCCAGCATAAGTGTTACACTGTAATCACTATTTCTGAATACGTATAAATTTGATATCTATATCGAATAATAGTAAAATTTGCACATTAACAAAAAATCATGCGAGAAATTGGTCACTTATACACGTTTTTTTCTCTTTTCAGACCGCACAGTCTATGTAAAAGCTTTTCACCTCGTAAATAACGTTTAATCAAATTGTTTTGTTCACAGGTAAGTAGTACAGTACACAGAAGAGGCCAATGCGCTCTGTACACGTAAGTGGATCGCTCCTAATGTACTATCGATTATTCTGGCGTCATTTGAATGACATTGCTTCGTTGAGACCTAACGTGGCTGTATTGTACTTGTGTACCTACTCCTTTTGTGGACATTGGCTACACATAACATTATTAATCAATAAAATACGAATATCTTGTAAAAACATTTTGATAGCAATACTCCTCTATGCCGATAAAGGGAACTAATATTTTGATTAATCCAAAGTTATTATATTACACTGTAGCCTATTGCTTTTATTAGTGTTAATGTTAAGATGCATTTTAATCTGGAAGGCTTACCTTGCCAAAAATTTCAGGATCAGCGCCATCTATTAGATACTGTTGGTACCAATAGCTTACTTTAGGTAGCTCGGTCCTAGTCCGCTTTGCTAGGGGTGCGGAACGAAGTGAAGCGACCCCCTTTCTTTTCGCGATTTCAACGTTCGCGCAGAGATGGCGCTGTTCACAATTTTACTAGTCGGGGGTTTTGTTAGTGCCTGATGTTGAAAGTGAGCTCGTGTTTTAGAACTAGTCAAATTTGCTAGATGTCGCTTTTCGTAATATTTTAGAAAATATCTAATTTACATTAGAAAGGTCATAAAGAAGGATCGGGTCAGATAAGTGAGATAAGTAATCAGATGAAAATCAGCCTATATTTAAGTGATTTATTATACATTTTCAGTACCTAGATTGAATAATTGGGTCGTTACAACATACAGTTTTAGTGGTGCTATAATCTAATCTAATGTAACAAAAATTTACTGTACTAAATCAGTAACGAGTATTCTTTTAGATTAATGTTATGTACCTATCGTTTTCCTAAGTCTAGTTTTTAGCACCAACTTTTTCTACTCTAGTCAAAATAATTCTTATTAAATGTACCTATTGAAAGAATCTGGAACGAATAAGGATACGAAATCAATCTCAAGATTCTCAGCGACGAATGACCTGAATCCCGGAGTAGGTCACGATCACTACAGGAATACTAACTCCTCTGATTTTGTAGACACAATCAACATACATTTCGACCTTTTGTGCGTCTGCGTTACTACGTGTTTGCAGTTACTACGTTAAGCCGTTTAAAAAATGTGTTAAAAAATTAAAAATAATAGTTTGTTTTGAAAAAGAATCCGTCGCAAATGGAAAGTAATCAAATTAGAACGTTTTTAAAGGACATGTTTAAAGCAAGAATTTAAGCTCATCAATATTCGTTCGAGGAAATATGATTGGTTTTACTTCTTCACGATGACTTCCTTAAAGTTTTAGTCGAAGGAAAGACAGAAGGGAAAAGAAAAATAGGAAGACCACGGAGAGCCTACATGGAGCAATAGGAGGAAACTATAGAAGTTGAAACGTATAGAGAGCTGAAGGAAAAGGCAGAGAATAGAATAGAATAGAATGGAAATAACTCCACCGACAAGAGCCAAGCTCTTAAATAAATGATGATGATGAATATTCGTAACACCAGAAATTAACTTGCATACTCTAAAATTGGCGTAAGTGAGTTCAGTTATTTCACAATGCTTAATCCAGATTGGAATTTTAGCGGTTTCCAACGCCGAAATTTGTTCCGAAATTCACGAAATATCTGCACTCAATTACGTCTATCGGATTGAGTGGGCTGTATTGCATAAGTTCTGAAAATGTTTTTTATGATTCTATAATAGACAATAATCTATACAATGAATGGAATATAACGTGCACAACCACAGCGTTAATAAATGTCACGGGCCCAATAGTACCTACATACTGTTTTTCTCTATTTGCTTTAAATTTTTTACAACTTCTATTAATGTCCCAAGTAACCTGTTCAATTTGTTAACGCAAATCGAAACGAACGCAAATGTAAATACAATACAATATTTAATATTCTTTATTGCACATCTTACAAAAAAGGAAAAACAAATAATAATCATATGAAAACAATAGAGGCGGTCTTTATGCTAAAGAGCGATTTCTTCCAGACAACCCTAGGGTCAGGGCCGGATTTAGGGAGGGGGGGGGGGGGGCAACCGGGGCTAGTCTCCACGAAAGAGGAGCCCCCACAATAGAGATTTCGAAAAAAAATCGAATTCCAATTAGTAAACACTAGTAATTTTTTTTACTATTGAAAGTGACCTATTCCGGGAACTGGATATAGGCGAAATCATCAACGATTTTTCGGCCAAAAATGCTCCAAAGATTCCGTTCGTTAACGCTATAATTTAATTTCAGATAATTCTCGTTTTCATTTATATTTATATGTTTGTTAAATAATAAAATAATATATACTTGTTTCCACAAAAATATATTTATTGAAAAACTTGACTGAAAAAAATTGTCTACTTTATTTGGAAAATAATTGGGGGCCAGGGGGCCTCCACTCCTTCGTTGCCCCGAAGCTTCTCAACCTCTAAATCCGGCCCTGCCTAGGGTAGCTGTGAAAATAGGGTCCCCTTTAATATGCCTAATATTAATAGTCCTAATTCGCATAACGGATTTGGCATAAATAATTAAGCATAATATTGAATAGGCAAAATAATAAAATTCCATAATGCTTAATACGCATATTACTGATTATGTATAATTGAAATATGTATAACATTATTAAATATAACTTTATTCGTCCTAAAATGGATTAGCATAAACTTAGAAATCAAGCGAATGAGGCAGATCAGGGTAAAACCAAGACAGTAGGTAAGGTTAAGTTCAAAAGACTAATAAGCAGGAGCGACGAAGCGAAGTTGAAGCCTAGCTTTCGTAGATATCTCCTACACATCCTAATGAACACGATTATCATCAATTAAATGAAACATTAGGTATTTAATAATCCATTTTATTAGTAAAGAAATCACATCTTGGTAGGCGCATGAGGCGCACAGTACAGAGTGTGTGCCTATTTAATACGGGCGTATATTTTAATAATGCTTAAAATAGGATCTAGGGAACCTGTTTACCTATACCATGATTTCTACGATCACAAAACGATAACTGTATCCCGTATAAAACGCCGTATTTATGAACATTATAAATTGCTAGGGTAAAAATGTGTGAAATAATTAAAATAATCAATATTTACTATAAAAATATAAGTAAGTATACATGTATGTCAGTCAATAAAATATGTCAAGACCTAAACATTAAATGTTATACCTACGCACAACGCACAAGTTAAAAAAAGTCTAAACTAGTTTTAAATTGGAAGCAGTATACAGTATGTAATAATATTATTAATATGTACTAATCGACAGTAACTTGGCAAAAATATTAGGTATATAGTATCGGTTTCGCTACGCAATCTATGATCGGTCATTATTATTTTATCTATTATATTTTATACCTTTCATTAAGTATTATGCTCATCCTAATTATTCCAAATCATCGTTATGATAGTTTACATTATACGTAAATACATTATGCGTAATCGTTTATGCGAAATTATGCTTATGCCACTTAAATAGTATGCTTAACAACGCTATGCCAATTTGAAGTATGCGTAATAAATTATGCGAATTAATAAAGACTCGTGAAAATAGTTTTGCAAACCACGAACCACGAAGTTTTGTTCATGCTTTTCGCAGCTATCACGCGTATTCTCTACGATTCTGTTAAGAAACGAATTTTATAAACAATGGGTTTTAATGAGCACCCCTACACATTCTCTGGGAAACATTGCTGTTGAACACCTTCGCATTGTATTAGGATTTCGTAGGTATGATCGAAATCAACGTTTCCTGACTACCTGAATCGTGAGACAACACACAATCTGTGAGTGTTTCATTTAAACGTCCCACTTTGGAGCTTATTATAAATATTGAATTAGAACCATCACGTTCTTAGATTTATTTCGCTTGCCTAATTAAGACCTAAATGTGTCAGTGCACATGGAAACGTACCTTGTCACGGCTCTTATAATTTATAATACACATTATGTGATCTTCAATAATGTCCATTTTAATCACCGCGATAACGTACCTTTTCGTTTGCACTGACACATATATTTTTACGTTTGTCTTACATGAAGATTTAAAAGCTTTTTTCTATGTTATTAGATAGATGAAACGGACATTGTACACTGTCATATTATTTGCTTAAAGTTTGGCTGGTTAGAGAATGCCTCATGGCATTAAGTTAACCTTTTACGTTAAGTTTTACTTTTTTGCAATGAAATTTAAATAAATATATAAAATAATAGTAGGTAATGGTAATTCTCAAATGATGATACTCGTAAGACACTACGTAACCAAGACTTGCCTAGATGCCACGGTTGTAAACAAATTGCCCTGCCTGTACTCTTGTACCTGGCAGTATACATCCCCCGGAAAGCGGGCACGAGCACTAATTTGGTGGCTTGAACACGAGTGCTCAAAGGAAGTACTAGGAGGCCCGACATGGAGCTTTCCTCAAGTGCTTTATTTTTAAATTGAAAAAGACACCGAGATTTTGACGAGATTTTTTTTTATCCTAGATGAGAGTGAATTTTGATGACACCATTTGTTGTTGTTGTTGTTTTTCGGGCCAATTTTCAAACTCGACATCGTGCCTATTTTGCGTGGTCCCAACGCTGGCCCGGTACTTGTTGGGGACTTCACATACTCCCTTGAATTTCTTCACAGGTGTATGCAGGTTTCCTCACGATGTTTTCCTTCACCGTAGACATCATTTAGAAGCTCTGAATTAACTGGCTCGGCTATGTATTTTTAGACAGCGAAACTAGAAAACCTTCGCAATATTCCCAAAAGCCTTCTTCCAGCTTTTTAGTCATAAAAAAAAAGAGGGAAAATATATTAGACCTAAATGTCCTCGTATCACGATATACGAAAGGCGGAGTCATTTACATTAAATTAATTACTGCCAGTACATTAGCCGGACAAATGCCCTCCGGGAGAAAAAACGGCGGATCTTGGCCGTCCCGCTGGAGAGGAATTGAATTACCCGCCAAAACTAATTTTAATGCCTCCTCAGGGCCCGAGATATAATTTTGTGTCCAGTATTTATATTTAATAATAAAATCCGGTCTGCCAAAAAAGAGTAGAAAAAAGTGGCAACATAATAGTAAAAAAAAACCGGCCAAGTGCGAGTCGGACTCGCGCGCGAAGGGTTCCGTACCATTATCAATTTATCATAAAAATGTTATTAAACAGAAGCTTTTATAATAAACCAAAGACCTTCCTATTGATACCTCACACGTTTCTGTACATCGAAAAAAAAATTACTCTTCAGTTACATGTATACTTGTATCATCATTAGGCTTAGGACTTTTCATAGCATATCGTGGTTCTAAAATCCTTGGAGCCGCTATGTGTAAAATTTTCGAAGTCAAAGTCAAAGTATATTGTAATATTAAATATAATGATTTATACCTACTGTCACATCGTTACGGAGTTAATTTTAATCGGACGTAACTAATTTTAAAAATAGAACTTGATTTCATAAAAAGTGACCAAAAAAAAAACTAGACTATTAGATTCAATACAAACTAGAAAAGTCTTAGATCGAAAATAGCGATGAAAATGGCGAAAGTATCATGTTGTTTCTATCGAAAGTTTCGAATCTTTCGTATAAATTACATGTAACTTCCGAACAAAAAACAAAACTGAAATTTGTCGACTTATACGACTTAAGGTACACCCGGCGAAGATCGGATGACCGCAATAACTACTAAAATAGTAGTATTTTTTCCTCATGGGCTATAAATATTATGCATGACGCCATTTCACCCCGCCCTCTCGCTAGTATGCAGCAACCGCTCAGCCGCATCAGTCGTGAGCTACGATTAAAAAAAGTGTTTTTTTTTCGAGAATTTATGGAGATTCCGTCTTTAACAGGAAGCTTTGCACCTTCTTCTCCTTACTTTAGAGTTGAAATTTGATACTAGTCCGATCTTAAGCCAAGAAGGTTTTTCGATTGGGTGTCTTGGAAAAAAATATTGCAAGTTTGACTTTACGTTGAGAAGCTATTCGGCTGAGCGGCATCAAGTAAATTTATATTGAAAGCTTGATTTTTTTTATCACGTATATCACTCATCTGCTGGTAAAAGTTAGTGAGAAAAAAAATTATGATTTTTTTTTGTGATATCCTTTGCTTTCAATTCACCAAAAAATAGTCCAGTCTTACCCGGATGTACCCGGTACCGATTACACGTAGTATAAACAGTATAATGAAATATGTATATGTCTACAGTGAATTTTATAATGGTGATACAAAAATAACCACAAGTTGACTAAAGAGTTTAAATTATAAATTATTATAAAATACTTATAAATTGGAATGATTAGGTAATCTATGCTCTATGTGATGTCAACGTGAAGTGAAGTCTATTTACTTCAAAGGTAACGTCAGTTTTGTTTCTTGTTCGGATGTTACATGTACATAATTTATACGAAAGATTCGAAACTTTCGAGAAAAACAACATGATACTTTCGCCATTTTCGTCGCTATTTCCGATTTAAAACTTTTGCTAGTTTGTTTTGAACATTAATTGTCTAGTTTTTTATGTTTTCTGATATTTATATCACCGATTTCGTATGCACTTTTTATGAAATCAATTTCGTTTTTTTAAATTAATTACGTTCGATTAAAATTAATTCAGTATCGATGTGACAGTAGGTATAAATCATTATATTAATATTACAATATACTTTGACTTTGACTTCGAAAATTTTACACATAGCGGCTCCAAGGATTTTAGAACCACGATATGCTATGAAAAGTCCTAAGCCTAATCATCATGTATCCCAATATTTTTTTACAGTGTAGTATCATAATTATGTAGCGGTTCATGACAACACATATCCTTACCAAATTACACTACTGTAACATTTATAGTTTCTGAGTGAATTGGCTATGACAGACGGACATGACGAATCTATAAGGGTTCAGTTTTGGCTACGGAACCCTAAAAATCAGTATAGTTTCCATTATGTCATGGAAGTTAGTCATACAAGCTATATTTGTAAATTCACAAAAATGTTAAGTATAAATATTGTTTTCGTTAAAGCTAAAAAAAATTAGATAGTTCAAGTACCTACTTATGAAGCTTTATTTTTTTGCAAACGTCCAATATTATCATATTATAATTTATGAAATAAAAATATTTCATAATACAATGCAAAAAATGTGTTCCCAACTCTTCCCATGGGTGTCGCAAGAATCGACTAAGGGATTGAAGTGTCCATGTCCCTGTTATTTAAGATCGATGACAAGCAAAAGCGTTAATAATAAGTTGGTGATGTGATACAATGCAAGTATTATTTGATTCGATTACTTCCGCAGTTTTTTTGTAACAACATTATCGTCATATTTTTGCACATATGTATTAGCTATCTGCACATATAGTGTAGCTGAATCAATTTAATTATTATGATAATTAAATTCATTATCGGATAACATGAGACGTGCACATAACTCTGGTATTTGCAGTAAAAGGACGTTATTTTATAAAAAAAATGAAGAGAATGAATGATTGAAGCACAATGTGAGCACACAGAGTGCGAATTTTTTACCATTTATTTATTATCGTGGCTTTTTTATTAGTAATTATTTAACTTCTTACTGTTGTTTCGTAGGTTATGATAACTATAAAATATAAAATAATTATGGTTCCATCCATACTAGTGATTAATTACTGTACAGGTGTAGTGAGAAATTACTTGCCTTCGGAAACGTTCGTAAACACATGCTGTTTCAGGCAGTGTCACCGAGTCTGACTGAAGTAGCATGACAGCTATTACTGTCAGTCTCAGTGAGATAGACTGAAACAGCATGACGTTGACGAACGTTTCCGAAGGCAAGTCATTTCTCACTACATCTGTACGACGATGCGGAAAGACAGTGCAGGGAGAAATAACGAACTCTAATCAAGCGTCGGCCTCCTGGGAACCAATTCTCTTCTGGAGTAAAAAAATGATAAAATCCACGTCAAAATAACCTTTTCCTAACTAGTGCGGAAAATAAACTTTGCGCACGCTTCGCGTGCGTAAATTTCTCTTTTTAAGGCACTTGTTATGAAAAAAGCCGTTAGACACACCTGTAAAAACTTCTTTTTAAATCGGGTGATTGTCACCCTCGTTTCACTCGGGCTCCAACTTCCAAACTCGTCGAAATAAAAATTATTTTTCACTTGTATCGAAATTTACTATTTCCTAACTAGTGCAGAAAAGTAAACTTTGAGTAAATTTCTCTTTTTAAGGCACTTGTTATGAAAAAAGTCGTTCGATACACGTTTAAAAACTTCTTTTTAACTCGGGTGATTGTCGCCCTCGATTCACTCGGGCTCCAACTTTCACCCTCGTCGAAAAAAAAATATTTTGCATCTAAATGTACTACTATTTTTTTGGTTTGGACATTGTCTTACTTGATCAAAATCTTATCTGAATTTTACATACGAGTTTGAAATGAAGTAGGTAAGGGATCGTCCATTAATTACGTCACCCCAGTTTCATGATTTTTTGACTACTCCCTCCCCCCTTGTCACACTTCGTCACAATTAAAGAGACCCTCCCCCCTTAGTGTGACGTCACATTTAGATCTTTAGCTTAGGAAGGTAAAAATTAAAACATCACTTTGAAACTAACTTTTTAGTAGAGATATAGTGCCTTTTTTACGCGCTAGTGCGAGAAGTGGCAGGTCCAAAACTTCGGAGGGCCATCTGTACTAAAAAACGTCGTACGAGACACGTGTAAAAAGGAAATTCGTAACTCGTATCGATTTAAAACATCGCCACTCGTTTCGAATTTCATGTTTTTCGCACTTGTGTCGTAATGCACTATTTTATTAGAATTGCTTAAAATGATTTATAAAATTAAAGAAGAGGAAATCAATAATAATAATAAATACCTAATGTTAATACCGACTTAGAAATGCCTGTAAACAAATTATTTTCTTATAAGCCCTGGACCCGTTTCTCAAAAGCTTGTAACTGGTAATGTAAGTGGAAGTCACTTTCTAACACTTTTAATTAGATAAAGACTTCTGCTTGTATTACAAGTTACAAGCTTTCGAGAAATAGCCCCCTGGTCATGAGCTTGCCGTGGGACCAGGAGTGCGATTTTTGAATTTCACCGATGATATTGAGATCACCGGTGACTAAAATTATCACCTGTGATTAGAAGTCACTGTTTTCCAAATGCCGTATTTTTGATTCTTACACGTTCTTTACCAACATGCAGAAATTGTACAATGTCAGTCATAGACAATTATCCTGTTACGTTCCTTTTTGCGCAGATGTAGTAGTGTTGCCTTTTAGTATTGGTTTTTATTTTTCATACTACCTATAACTTATATAAGGTTCTGTCAAAGTGGTCGAACGTAAAACGGAGTGTCAAAGTCATTTGAAAAGAAAACTAAAGTTTTGAAAGATGGCAGATGTCACTAAGTCAACTGTCAAAAATAGTCACACGGTGATTTCAAATCGAGTGGGTGAGGCCACTCGTAAAGCGATGTCATAGGTATGACAATTCTAGTCACCGATCACATTTCAAAAATACGAACTCAAGGGAAATCACTTGTTTTCGGTGAGAATAAGTCACTGGTGAAATTCACCACCGCACCCCTGGTCGCTTTGTGTAAGATGTCTCAATATATATTTATGGAAACACACTATAATGAATATCTTTAGCCGCACTTCGTAGAAATGCAACACGAAACTTATTCGTCAGCCGCAGTACATTTTTCATTATTTAAATAAGCAAGGCGCTCGGTCCTTGCATTCAGGACTCGAGGGCCCTCGTCTTTGTCACCGCGTTCTCACTTTGTCTCCCGCCGAGTTGCCGCCGGCGAGACTCAGACTAGCTGTTGGAAAATATTGTTGGGAGTAATTGTAACTCGGAATTTGGATAGCTAGGTTTTGTTTTTGTTACTTTTAGAGGACTAAAGGGTTACTAAGGGATGATTAAGGTTCGTGGGTCAAATTTATTTTCGTTGCCTTATTTTGCTTACACAAGTACACTTTTTTAATACGCCGTGTTTTTAGGAGCTACCTGGTATATAGCATTTAGTTCAACTCGAAAAAAAAATATTTTTCGTTTTCATACATAATAAATGAAATGGTAAGTGTGAGGTGACTGACGGCACATGTCAAAATAAGTAGCATTAGGATGTAATAAAGGTTGCAATACACTTGTTCAGTCATTAAACTAATTTTTTTAATAACTCAATAACAATAAGATTTAAGATACTAGTTTCTTAGAGAAATTAATTAGTTTTGACCTAAATAAGCTACCCTTTAATTTAACGGAAATAATGAAAACACGGTGTATACTGAGTCGAAACAGCAACTAAAAGCATGACAGAGTGGTATAAAACAAGACACCGAAAATAATTTTGACCCTCTTATTACACATGAGGTCATCCGTAGTAGAACTAAAGTAACTAAAGCTCTCTGAATCGCTAAACGGATGGCCGTTGGGGCGGAAAGGTTCTCAAATGGCGGCCACGTATCGGAAGGCGCAGTGTGGGTAGGCTCACAAGGTGACCTGATGACCTGGTGAAGGTCGCAGAAGTCCGTTGGATGCGGGTGGCGCAGGACCGGTCATTGTGGCAATCTTTGAGTGCGGCCTATGTTCAGCAGTGGATGCTTTTCGGCTGATATGATTATGATGATGATGGATCATATTGGCCATTGGCATGGTGGCCCATTCAAAACGGTCAGTATGGGAAAGTCTGAAACTATAAGACATACGAAGATTTGTTCTTAGGAACCATGTCACCAATTTTTTTCAAAACTGCATTCATATATTTGTAATAAAAACTGTACGAGCTAGGGAATCGAACCTGATTGTTTTGAAAAAATAAATTTACACTATTTCTTAGATATCGTTTGTGTAGGTCTTAAGCAGTAAATATCTCTAAGAAACATGATGTCACATTTATTTTAATAGGTGTTTATTGTGTAAATCTTAAGAAAAAAAGTTTTTTTTTTTCATATTTATCAACGCAGTTTTCCTTATTATTACAATCGATGACATGGTTCCTAACAACAGATCGTCGCATGTCTTAACTATAGGTTCAGACTTTCCCATACTGACCGATTTGAATGGGCCACCCTGTATAGTTCATTTTGTTAAGTTTGATTATCTATGTAACCACATACCAGCGTCAATTGTTAGCTTTACGGCACGTCGCGGCGGATTGTTGCTTCTAAAATCCAAGAAGACAAGTTTCCATTTGAATGTAGCAATTTCCCGTACCCCACGAGGCCAGCTAGGCCTCACCTGCTCCCCCGCAGTTGACGACATAATCCTTATTAAGAACCTCGGGTAGGAACGGACAGGCATATTTGTACGATTATTTATTTGAACACAAATACGCCAGAACCCCTTGAGGATCGAAATTACAATTTCGTCTCGTTATGACATTCGCTATGCAACTCGGTCATCAAACGTCATAGGCAGATGTTACTTTGATGCTATAGTTGCCGATTTCTAAGAATGAACTTTTGACAGTTATAGATTAATCCTTATTAATATGAGGGTAATACTCACCATTTTTTCGATAGTCTTAACGTCATATCATAATTAATGAATGAGTTTTGATTCGATATGTCGCAATACAGATTTACAGAACATCGTCGCCATAATCAAAAATCCAAAAAGTTTTGGAGGCGCGGGGTATCGATCCCCGTACCTCTCGCATGCTAAGCGAGCGCTCTACCATCTGAGCTACGCCCCCGGTGACGACTATGGCAAAATTGGTCACCGCTTCCTTACGTCACACCACGACGCGACGTCTTATTCGGACTATAAAATAAATCGCCGCTATATTTACGTAACCTCGTATCTGCGACACTCACTTGATATTATCACCAAATAAAAAATCGACTTCAACTCCAAGATAGGTATCAGACTTAGTCCCAACGGGACCATCTCGGTTGGCGTGATATTGAAATAATCGTCTACTTTTTAATCTTGTCATGCATCATAATATATGGATCTTTGAGAAATCGAGGGATCTCTTCAAATCTTATAGCATAAGTAACGACCTTTTGTTTTGAGTTAACACTGACTAGACAATCAGCAGTCTAGCACTTTTCTATTGTCAATGATGCAAAATAAAGGTCGTAAGTAAGATAAGAGTCGTTCAAATAATATTTCCCGAACTATACCTACATGTATCCTTTTGTAATCATGTGTCCTTTTGTAATCTTAATTAATTTACAAGTATTTACATTCAGAAAGTAGGATTTGATGATAGGAAACCAATGATGGACACAAATCGGGGATGTTGGAGAAATCGGTTGAAGTCGGTTTTTTTAAATTTTTAATTTTGTGATTATGTCATAAGTATTCTTAAGTCGACAATTCAACAATAAATTTTGTTAGCGTCCAATTTCGAGATTTCCATTGCTCACATTAAATACTGGTATATATAACTAATATAACTTCCACACTCTGGCTTTAAAATATATCTCCCAATGTGTCTCACCACAAGGAAGGCACAATTTGTAACGAACCAGTTAATTAACCGTGTTTGATCTTTGCGCCAATCATTACTTGTGTAGGTACATTTCATTATTTGTGTACGTTTCATTATTTCTAGATGCGTACACATTTCATTTCGTAAATACAAACATTTTTAGTATGATTGAATTTAAACTTTCGTGAGACATATGATATACATATATATGAGGTCCACGAAAAGAACATCATCATCATCATTATCATCATCATCATCATCAGCCTATGTTAGTCCACTGCTGGACGCAGGCCTCTCCCACCAACTACGTGTACAGACGCATTAGGAGGCAAATGCCCATAATCGCTACGCTGGGTAAGCGGATTGGCGATCGCAGCAATGTGGCCACTATGATGATGACGCTGCTGCCCATCCTCAATCTTGTAGAATGGTCAGTGACACTTCAATCCCTTAGTCGACTCTTCCGACACCCGCAAGAGGAGTTGGGGTGGTGACAAATGTATTCTTACTGCCGTCACCACACGGCAAACTACACGGAAAGAACATATCTTATCAATTCAAATCACAGAAGGAAAAACCACCTTACTTTTAACAGAATAAGGAGTGAATTTGCCCTGGTTTTTTTAGGCTTATGACATGTTTTTTCCGTGGACCCTTCATATATAAATATAACTAAACGATTAACTCATTTGTATCAGTAACTAATATCAGGGTAAATAATATACAGTGTGTGGCCTTGAACACGGGAGAAAAATGAAATGGGTGACTCCTTAGGCTATCCGCAATAATCCTGTAAAGGTCCCGATGTTTAAAAATAAATAAGTTTGGAGATATTGTTATTCAAAGTTATGGACCCGAAGTACACTGGATCTCGGCATCACGATATCGTAGCTTGTCAGTCGCAAGACACTGACATCAAGATAGTATACCAGGTACTGAGTCATAATAGTTATTTTGGTTTTATTTTTACACTAATTTGGTACGTTTTTTTAAAAGTTTTTGTACATTTTTCAATGTTACAAAAATGATAAGTTATTAATAACTTTTAAGTCAAGTTAAAGAACCCATATTAACAAAATTCCAAGAAAAAAAAATGCAAAAAATATTAAAAAATAAAAAATTTAATGTCGATACTTATGTGGAAATTATTGTTGCTTAGCTTATTAATGCACAATTTAAATTTTCGCTCCGGTTGTAGGCCACACACTGTATAATTAAACGGTATTGTCCACTACGTGTGGCGTGCCGCGCTCGCGAGTCGCGAGAGAGACTCGTAAGGTATGAACGCGGGCTCAGTGCTTGTTAATGGAGACCTAGGCTCTCCGGGACATGCCGCCCGGTGTGACTAAATACACGTGAGCTTAACCGTTTAATTATATTTTTAGTTATGTCTCACGAAAGTGTAAATTGAATTAGTATCAGGCGTACTACCGCGAAAATCAAAATTCGTAAATTTTGAGGATTTTTCTCTGTCACTCAAAAGAAGGCGCCATTAGAAGAGTGAGAGAGACAAATCCTCGAAATTTACGAATTTCGTTTTTCGCGGTAGGGCCGCAGGGTTTAACGTTCGAAATCGAAATGCCATTCTTTCAAAATCTTCAAATTATTGATTTAAACTTTTACTATTATCACTTATATTTTAACGACACACGAGACTTAATCATGTAAACTTATGTTTGATATTATTCTGACGTTTCGGGCGTGCCGTTACTACCGTGGAAGCTACACTCAACCAAACTTGTAATCTTAAATTCCCAAATAACATCTTGAACCTACAAAAAATGCTTCTACCAGTATTCGAAGCTCGGACGTCCAGCTTCATAAGACGGGTCACAACCTTACAGAGGCTGTATCGTGCCGGCAAACCCCTCAGGCGAGGGTCTAATTGCTGCCAACTTCGTAACCAACACGCAAAATTTACCATTTCCTTTGAATTATCAAAGTGAGTTATAATTCGACAGAAGTACGGCTAAAATGTTCCCGCGAAGAGTTTAAAACAGTATCGGTCTTTGTGGACAAGCGCTTTACAAGTTTGGCGCATTTGTAATTCGTAGGCTAATTTGGTTTCAATCAGGGATCGGAACCGTTATTTTCTCCACACAAAAAGAACGGTTCTTGTTTCGTTCTTTTTCGTTCTTCGGTATATAAATTGTAAGTTAATGGAGTAATTTAAAAATATGATATTATAAATTACATAAAATGTTGAGCAGTACATAAAGAGTATAATACATTTTAAAATATTGGGCAATTTCGAGGTTTTTGTAAAATAACGGTTCCGGTCCCTGGTTTCAATATCATCCGTGATCCGTGATTACTAGAGCCCGGAATTCTCGTAGCTTTTTGAGCTGTCATAGGGACTTCTCATTTATCGACGGACTTCAAATCGGTTGGCTTACCGCAAATATCTTTTCGAGATAACTTACGGATCCCAATTTTTTAAATAAGATAAATAGTAATCATATTGTATCTTATGAATATTTTTTTATTTATTTATCGTATGGCATTACATTTATGTCACTGCAAGATGATAATATATTTACAATTAGAATAAAATAAAATTTACAGTTTCTAAAATGATTGGCAGGATATGCCATCTAAACTATTTATTTACTTTCTTACTTAACACTTTGCACGTACTGTCCCATGCTTGCCTATCCTCGTCCTGCCCAATGTGATTTATAAAGGACATATTCGATTTGTTAGAACAAAAGAAACGTGACTATATTTTCAAACGGGTCATTGTCAGTCCGAAAAACAAAAGTTGTCCACTCGGTGGTCAAAAGTTAACAGCTTTTATAAATCTATATCATGATTCGATTGCATAGGGCTATATACCGGGGAACCTAGTTGTACCGTTAATTGTTTTATCCCAAAATTAGTACAGGAATTCCTTAACTTTAGGTATGTCCACCGAAAAGACGATAACCTAAATCTGACAATGACCCAAACTCATTCATAGGTTTAAATTTTAATAGCCCAAACTTAGTATGACGGGCAGGACGAGGCTATAAGCGTTCGCGATGTAGGCTTTATGATGATTAATTGAAAGTAGTGTCCATGTGTTAAAAATACAATTATTATTTGCCAAGATGTCGAATAGGTATAGTGGTGATGGATGAATTGTGTTATCTATTAGTGGAAACTATATACGTTAGCTTACGTGGTCGCAGGCAGAATCAAAAGACCCGTTCGTCGTTAAAATATGAGTGATAATCGTGAATGCTTAAATCAATATACAGGGTGATTCTTGGGTCATGAGCAGGAGTGAACAGGCTACTACGGACGGTCATGATGATCAACTTTCACTACGGCGATAGCCAAAAAATACTCTTAATTATGAGTTAATTGATCCTTAATTGATAGTTAAGTGTCAATTAACTCATAATTAAGAGATTTTTTTATGCAATTTCTTGGTTGTCTCCGAACTCCGAAGTAAAAGTTGCTCAGCGTAACCGTCCCTAGTACCCTGTTGACTCCTGCTCATGACTCAAGTCACCCTGTATATATACGTTAGTTTCCATTTGCAATAAACTTAACACAAATATGTCAAAAAGTCATACGTCATTTTACAATCGGTCCGCAGTTTTTTACTATGTACATCATTCTTGCTCAATACTCCCCTCTTTATTCCGACGTTGTTTATTTCCATTTACAACATAAAATACCCTTGTTTAACTCTCATCGAGCACCAGAGCATCATAAACCCGAAGACCTGAATGATTAAGGTCAATATCTACATATTTATGCGACGCTGCTGTGATACCATTAGAATTGCAAAAATGCATTCGGCCCGAAGGAGCCCGGTCGTATGCAGAGCACGGGCGTACTCTATACGAGCGATGGGGCCCTGGTATGTGGCGGTTGGAAGGTATACGTCTGCGACCATATAAATAACATGGACGTCTAACGCCAGCTCAAAAATGCCCCCAAAACCAATTGTTCAATTGTGCCAAGATGGGCGCTTTTATTAACGCCACGCAATTATTTCGGCGCAACATCTTTGACAAACGTTTATTAGAATAAGTATAGCCAATCAAAACTTTGATGGACCAATCACAACTACATGTTTTTTTAAATGGCGGTTTAAGTTTTTATAGGTTGATATTGACATTCATTACCGTGATGCATTGAAAAGGGGGTGACAGTTGTCAACTAAAATCAGGCCCGTTTTTGATAGGCAATTTAGTATGGCGTGCGGCATGGAAATGTTTTATTTGTTCGTAGGTATACGTAATTAGATTGTTGGATTGTTGTCACCAAAATTCATGTGTCGTGACAATAGAGATTCTGTACGGTACTCGATTATCCGAACTAATTGGGATTGAGGTTAGATTAATCTGAACGTAAAGGGGCATTTAGACCAAACGAGCATTCGCTCATTCTACCCCCCACTCTACGAAATCAACGAATTTCGACGAATCACGTTTTGAGTAACGAACGAATTTCGTAGAGTGGGGGATAGAATGAGCATTCGCTCGTTTTGTCTAAATGCACCTTAAGGGGAATGTACCTGATGGGTTTTGAATGAGATCTAATACAACCGTATTTTTTCGTAAAAACATGCTTCATATCGAGGAGTTGTCTCCGTCACTTCCACGAAAGCGGAAGGCGATATTAAAGGTTAAGGTAGAAGGTCACAGAAAAAAATCTTCGAAATTTGCGGATTTCGGAGTTCACGGCAGCGCCGCAGTAAGTAGTCTGTTTTAAAATTGGAAACACGTTATGGATTAACATTCATAACTCTTGTAAAATTGTCCGAAGTGGCCGAACTACTGGGGCCTATTTCTAGAAAGCTTGTAACTTGTAATACAAGCGGAAGTCCTTATCTTATTCATTATGTTAAAAGAGACTTCCACTTGTATTACAAGTTACAAGCTTTTGAGAAACGGGCCTCTGCTGCCATCATGTCAGATGGTGACAGCATCAGTATATTCAGTATCCATTTCGTGAGACGGATATTTTCAGTGACATCTAAACGATGTGTGTGTAAAACAATGGTAGGTACATTATTATGCGTCGGGTACATCTATAAATACTCGTATGTATATTACGTAGGTTAAACTAACGACCGTATAAATTAAACAGGTACAAAACGAGACGGCAAAGTAATAAAATGTTCAAATTTACGAAAGGTCAGATTATGAATGAGTGAGAAAGATCGTTAGCCGTAACGCGTCGAAATTAGGACGTGGGAAACGCCGTAAAACAGAATTACCCTCATTCTGCTTACCTCTGTGGTACCAGGCGAACAGAACCGCGAGAGGGTTACGCAGAATCGGTTTACGCGCAGGTAAACTGCCTAATTACCGCAACTCCGCGACTATAATAGTGTGACTATAATAGTGGCGGGCCGTGGCGGATATTCCATGGGATCGTCGAAATTCCCAAATTAAAGGAAAATTGAGGATATCAGCAATGATCGATTTTTTGGATTCTCCCGGCGGGTCTCCTATAATAACTTGAAAAATAAACTTTAATTATATTGCCATATTTCTGTTTCATAATATATGCCCTTGTGTGTGTACAATAGTGTTAAATAAACTTTAATTATATTGCCATATTTCTGTTTCATAATATATGCCCTTGTGTGTGTACAATAGTGTTAAATAAAATTTTATAGTCACACCCGTAATTTTTTTATATGCGAAATCCCGCTAGGGGGAACCCAAAAACCGATCACTGGATATCAGTTTACTAAGCTTATGTGCTATGTTGGCGATGTGAAGGATTCCAGGTGGCCTATGCCATCATGGGCTCTCTCCACGTTATAACAAGTATTCGAGTGGGTAAATGACACGTAGCACGATAAACGGTAAACGCGTGACCATCATAAGATTCATAAGCGACCAAAAATTGAAATCTTCATTCATTACTATAAAAAGCAAAACTATAGTCACCATATCGTTCGCGAGTATATCATGGCTAGATAAGAAAGTGAACAAACGAGTGTCAAATTCTTTTAACGTACCTAAAGTTTGTATATAATCACGCTTATAGTTACGTTACGATATATTTATTATATGCCTAATTTGAAATTGTACCTATCACAGACTCTTAATATTCGTAATTTATTACCTGTAATAAAATAAACGATAGCAAGCGAAATCAAACTTAACCCACGCTAAACGACCACATAAAGATAATATTTACTTATCATCATATTCAAGTAGGCATATAGCAATAAGCACTTTTGAATTGTCATACAAATAACTGTATAAAATTAAATTAACTTCGGGATCCATAAAAGTATCAACATACAACGCTAGTTAGTAAATAAAGTTGTAAGTTTATTTATTATTGTATCTTTTTCTGTTGATGCTATAAATGAATTACTTATAATAATAAATATTTTCGTTTTAGTTGTAAATGTTTTGTATTTTTTTTGCATGCCTGTATTATAATTACACCGACTTTCATTCTTTTGATAAATAAAAATTATATCTGTCGGAGATATGAGTTACTAAATCTAGAAAACGATAAGCAATGTTTGCTTGGAGTGGTCTTTGCTTGGTCCATGCAAGTTTGCAGGTAGATGATACCAACCTATGAACAGGTGGCTGGTGGCCTGACAGTATAAAAGGTCACTACTGCAGTGTTCATCAATTCATTCCTGTGTTAGACATAGAACGATTCACTCTTGTCTTGTTATGTGAAGGATTTACATTCTTACGAAGGAAGTTATTTCTATGGGGTATGCATCCTATGCATGGACGCAAGCTTAGAACTCTCCATTCGTTTTCTACTACTGCGTAGATGCGTAGATACAAGATTCTGTAACGAGTAACAAGTAGCTAGGCCTCTTAGCTCGGCTGTCATTAGGGTTCCCGATATATCATAAACAAACAATATTTTTCCGGGATTTTTATTGTTCCTGTACCTACGAACATCACTACCCCACTAACCGCAACACTAGTTCGTTCCGAGTTTTAGTTCAAACGTTCCCGTGACAATTAGCAAGCCGATTTCATGGAAACTTACTCGTTATTTAAGACTTAAGTTCCCAAATTAAACGGCTCTAGAATTTAATATTCATTATAAACCGTATTTAGAGGTTTTCTCATTGGCCTCGATTGGCTGTTACAACTTTTAATGGTTTTATAGAATCTGCTCTTTTTGGTTGCTATTACACTGTTTCGATACTTTGTGTTGAATCTGTGACTGTAGATATTATTTTATAAGTAAACGAAATTTTATTCTCATATCTGTTTTGAAAATAAAAAACTTTGATGTTTATAATGGTCACCTAGATTATGGGTACCTATGTGTTAGTGCAAATGGAAAGGTACCTTGTGAGAACTCGTAAAATATACTACGTGTTTTCTTTAATTAAGTCTATTTTGAACACCGTGACACTGACAAGGTACCTTTCCATGTGCACTGACATACATCTTCAGAAAATTTAATGTAGGTACAAATATCAAATATGTATAATCCAAACATATCCAACTTGATTATCTAAATAACTACAAATAAGTATTTATGTAGAAGTCTCGCGCAAAATATTCAACGCTATCAAAGATCTTAAAGGGTTTAACGAAGAAATTAAAGGGAAATCTTTTTACGGAATCAATCTTAGGAAACATGATTACCGAACTTTATGTTGAGGTTAGGAGGTAAAATAATTATTAAACTCCACCAGCGAAAAGCATCCAAGGAAGATAAGTTTTCGACGTTAGAAATGAAGACGTTAAGACTGGTCAAGAAAATGAAAGTTTTAAATTAATTTTGCTAACCGGAGGCGGCATTGCAAATTGTTAATATTTTCTCGTCCTGAAGGCTCAGGGCTTCATAATTTATTCCCGGGGGCCGGTTTAGCACTAATTAATTAATTAAATTAGTCTAATTACAGGCAGCACGGTCGGTAAACTGTAAAATTATACCAGGAGTGTATAATTGCTGTGGCGATTAGATGCATCAATCATCGATGCAACTCTCGTGTAGCAGATTTGTAAACCCATTTTTGCTGCAACATAGACAATAAAGGATACCCTTTGTGGGTCAACGGCTGTGATTGATTCATTTACAGACATGTCAATGAATCTACTATACCAATCACATCAATTTAGCACTCACTTTATTCCTCGCAATTATTTTACTACCTCAGCTTGGATAGAGTAAAATTTCTCAGAGCAATACTGGTTTATTGTATTTTCTAATTGTTACGCTAGTATTGTACTAGCTGTAAAGATATTAGAGATACAGACACAATTATAAAATAGTTTTTTTATCTTTCCCTTCTCCTCAAAAGGGCCACTGAGTTGCTTATTAACTTTTTTTTCGTTCTATTTTACAGTAAACATTTTTTTTAAGTTTATTGCTGTGTTAACTAACGAATAAAAACTCACTTATTTAGATACGCTTTATAATTAAAGTGTCCGCTACTGGAGTGGCATCAGCCGCAAAAGCTAAGGTCGTGGGTTCAAATCCCTTCAGCGCTGGCAAACTTCGGTGTTTTTTCATTGGTATATGACATCTAATAATTCAATTTACATGTAAAATCTTAGAATTTCGATGTACACAAAATCAGGGGTGATGCTATCTCTCAAGTCTTGTTGTTTCTTCTCGCATCGAACAACAACAATGTTATGTTGTTGCGATTGTGCGATACGCACGGCTGCGAGTTTCAGATCCAATTTAAGTTGGCAAGAGTTTTGGTGTGGCCCAGGCCCGGCACACGCCATAGGCTGAGGCGAGACACATGTATCCTAAGATTCTGAAGCACAAATCTGATCATCATCATCATCATCATATCAGCCGAAAGACGTCCACTGCTGAACATAGGCCTCCCCCAAAGATTGCCACAATGACCGGTCCTGCGCCACCCGCATCCAGCGGACTAGCTGTGCAAATCTGATATAAATAAAATAATATTAAATAAATATCTTGGGACATCTTACACAAATGGACCTAGTTCGACGGTAAGCTCAATTAAATCTTTTGATGTGGGTACTAACTAAGCGACGATATATATAATCACGGGTTTTGACAGTATAAAATCTCGATATTGCATACATTTGAATCCAACCAAGAACAAATAATTGTGATAAATAAAAACACAATAACGCCCTCGCTAGAATTTTAACCTGTTACCTCCAGCCTAGGCAGGGTTACTACCAACTTGGGTACGTAGGCTGACAAAATGATATTACAGTGTCTCATTGTCATCTGCCTACGAGTATCTTAGTCCACTGCTAGACATAGGCCTATCCTGTTACCAATGCGTATGGAAGCATTAGGAGGTAAATGCCCATAATTGCCACGTTGGGCAAGCGTAGTGGTGATCGCAGTAGTGTTTCCTGTATGAAAGTAGTCCACTAAGGACTGATTTTTCAATCCCCAGTTAACAGTACCTGTCAAATAAATGTTAGCCCTGTCCTTTTTTGACTGATGGTTTTAGAAAAGGATGGTGATAATTTTAACTAACGGATAGGTTTATTTGAGGATTGTAAAATCAGCCCTTAGTACTACATGCACATTCTCGGGTTAGGCGACTGACACAAGGATAGAAGTGTCAAAAAGGTATGGACTTAACTAGATACATGCAAAAAAACATACAATAACAACATTTGATAATGAAACAGTCTTTCTTTGTGTTCAACATTATTGAGAACTGCTCTTAAAATTGTTTGATTAGTTCCATATTAAGTTGAATCACGTTTTATTATTTATAAAAGGAAGGAACCATTCCGCCTACCTCTCGTGAATAACACCGTCTCTAAAAACCGCCATCTTTCGGCATTGTGGCCGAGATTGCCTCTCGCGGCCCCTGATTGGCTAATTACCAGCTGTCACTCGCCGAATCGCCGTTCGAGACGAATATCGCCGGAGAATTTCTTTCTGGATTGTTCTATGTCGTGCGTGTCGTAAATTTGTATACACGTTTGCGCCGTATGCCAGTTAAAGATTTGTTACACCGGCTCTAAAATTGAAGCGCTCAGATTGCGATAATTCTAACAATCGCTCTTAGTCCTACCCAAACCACCGAGAGGTGTGTACCACTGCCGAGTTCTCACGAAACACATGAACTGCGCCCTAAAATGTCATTTTATGTTATACAATAGTGAAAACCACAAAATAAAATGCAAAAATCCACACATCATGCGCAGTTAAACTGAATTTAAATTTTTTATTTTATTTTATTATTTATTGAAAAAAAATAGGACGCCATTTTGACCTTTTTGACTGACTTAGAGAAAAAGACAAGCTTATGCTGTTTAAGATCGAGAGTAACAAAGATAAAACAATGTTTATCAATAAAAGAATGCACGCGCGATTGTCAAACGCTAGTTGTCTCTTTTTTATTTATTAAATACAAGTACATATACGTATTTTGCCATCTCTTTTACGTATAAAGATAGGTGTATGTCAACTGTCCACAAATTGTAGGTGTATGATTTGAAGTATTTATTTCGCTCATTTTGTTAGAGTATAACGTATCTTTTCTTATATATCGACGGCCCCTACGTAAGTTGTCGTAAGTTGAAAATGGCAAGTTTACAGGAGAGCACTTTAAAGTTTGAAATGTGTACGGTAGTCACATAGTTCAATGGATTGCTTTGGAAATTGGCATAATCAATAACAAAGATACAATCTTTATAGTGATATAATTACTTCTCTGATATATTTCATAGTTTTGCCGGAATTGCACTTACGACAGTATATGACGGAGAAGAGAATCTAAAAATTGTGGTATGTATTACTTACTTCACTTTACGCCGGTGGTCATAAATGGTCATTGATCGTAAGTAATACATAATACAAGATACGTTGGAATTATGCGTGTAAGTTTTGTCGTATCTGTTATTTACAACATTATTTTGCGGACACATTATAAAAACTTTTTGTTAGTTACTATATTATGCCATTTAACAAACAATTTAATAGTATTTTTATGGAATCCTGATGGTATATTTTGAGAAAATTAAGCAGGTGAATAGTTTTTTTGTATGTTTTATTATGAAAAATAGATCAGGTAAAGTGTTTTTGTGCAGTTTTTGGAAAATGTTGTGTTGAATGAAGACGAGACTATGTAGTTGAGTTTGATGTAGCTTCATTGTTTGCGAGTATTGGAAACTATAAAAATAATTAAAGATGCTCGTAACGACTATGCACATGAAATTCATCGAACATTTCCTGAATAGTTGCTATTCTGTTTGGCAAGGGGAGTATTATTTGCAGATTGAAGCAAAGAGTTCTCTTATAATGTAGTTCTGGTACTGGTCAACATTTTCATGGATAAATTTAAGCAGATGGCATTCAAAAGTTGTCCGAAAAGGCCGAGATGCTGGTTACAAAATGTGGATGACGTTTTTGCTGTAATTCCTGATAGAGTTGTTGATGTGTTACTAACCGATCTTAATAAGATGCATCCCAGAATAAAGTTCACATTTAAGAGAGAGGTGGATGGGACACTTCGTTTTCTTGATGGGTTATTAATACTAGGTCAGAATGATCGTCTGTCACAAAAAGTCTATAGAAAAGCTACCTGCTAACTGGCTTATACCATTATCTCGCAAACCTGTCCTCGCGGTTCTGTGATTCACAATACATGCGAAATGAGTTTATATCTTTTATTCACATCACATCATTCGCCTATTTCGGTCCACTGCTGGACACAGGCATCTCCTATTTATTACCTCTTGTTATCTAAACTATTAGAAATGTTGCAACATGTCAGACGAGACGAGACGTTGGAGCGCTTGGAGAGGAACAGATATGGTTGGAGACAAAGTCAGCGTACAAGGAGCTCAGGGACGTTTCGACATCACCACACAGTAGAGAGGGCACCATCATTCTTGCCTCATATTACAGGAGTGACAAACGGAATTGGACGCCTATTACGCCGAAGGTGTAGCATTAAGACCATTTTGCGTCCTCATACCAATATGAGTACTTCTTACGATCTCCAAAGGACGGAAATTCACTTAGCAGTTCGGGTGTTTATGAGATACCGTACGACTTCGGTAAGGAACGTCGTAATGGGTCTACAAGACTCGGAGCACATTCGGAGTGTCAAGGACAGGGAGATAGATATAGTGGTGGACGCATACGATACAGGCACATTGCATTTCCTAAACGCTTTGATAAAGCGAGGATGCTGGTACGGTAAAGATGCTACCTGCCACGGAAGATATACAGAGCGATTAAGAGTAATTTTAATCGGAATGGGGGCTGGACTGAGCCAACGGAATAGAAGCCGGTAATCTCCGAGCTAATAATGATGGTTTTGTGCACACAGTGACTTCGTGTGCTTATCATCTGTTACGTAGTGTTCGGTGACATAAACCCGCAGTCGGACATGGCATCAGTGCCGGCGCAAGACCACCTTCAACCCGATTATCACAACGGGCTCAGCGAGCTGCTTGGTGCTCATCTGTTTACTATCCACTTTTTATATTTACCGAATATACATGAGTTTAGCCGTTTTATTATAATTTTGTGCATTTAGTTAGTACACAAAAACAGTATATCATTCAGCATTAGGAACGTAGTTTTGAAATAATAATATAGACATGGCAGATTAATGACTTCTCTCACAGTGCAAAGACATAATAAAAAATCAGTTAACGAAAATGCCTTCAGCTTCAACTACATCATAATTATGAGATCGATATCAAGCTTTTTTCAACGTAATTATATTCTTAAAGAACAGTCGTGTCGCTTTCATGATTAGATACTGCAGCTGTTGGCGGTTTCATTCAATCAGCAGTCAAATCTTCGAACTACAGACGATGATTTCACTGATGAATGATGACTAAATACTCATAAATGAACCCACCAACTGCTGCAGTGTTTAATAATGTAAGTGATATGATTGTTTTGTCGTCGTCACTATCACAAAAAATGCCGTTTTATTACAATGACTTATGCATTTATTTATCGTTTGGTTCAAAAAGAAGCGGCGAACCTGTATAATGAGCAAAAATTGTTGAAATACGCCGACATTATAATTGTAAATTGTAGTAACTCTGTATTTGATCCGGCGCATACTGTCTTAAATATCACTTACAATAGTAATTTAAAAACAATTTCCGACGAAAAATGTCTCAAGTACACATACAACACAAAAAAAATAATTAAATCCAACGTAAATAGTAATATGTTAAACTTAAGACAAAACACCGATCTTCAACTCCGAAGTAAGTTGTGGTAAGTGATAACATACTACAGTATTCACCGGTATTATTAAAAAATTGTCAGCATCGATACTAATAAATTCACAACTGATTTCTGAGTGAACTCGAACAGATTGCTAACTTTGCTTAGTGGTTTTAAATCATTTTTATTTCTGAACCGTCTTTTATTTCATCACAGACTACATTTTGTTTAACTACAACGGCCGTTTCGAAAATTAATTTTGGTCTCGCAGTTACTTTGAGTTTGTTTCCGATGTAGTGTCTTACTTTTATCGAATAAAATGTATCGTTTATCCATTTTTGTTTCATCTAATTGTTAGTTTTCGGTAAAAAAATATCGCTCTTGAAAAATCTCTGCCCCACCGCGTATAAGATCGTAACTGGCACTTACGCTGCGCGAGCGCGGGTGGCCGTCCTGTATTAACTATCGTAAGTACACTTACTACAGTATACGACGGTGCTTTTTTAAGTTACGATAGTTTTCGGGTGTCAAAAACCTATTTGTAATAGGTTTTTTTAATTTTTTCTTCGTGGAACGGAAACATTGCTAAAAGATATAATGTTTTATGAAATAAAAAGAAAAACCCAAATTTCAAGTTACGACAACTTACGTAGGGGCCGTCGATATATCATTGATGCCAGTGGAAAATATTGTACATGCCTACCGAGTGTTTTGATATGTAGATATTGCCTTGATCGTTTACTAATAATGAAACTTGTTAAAAAATGTTTGCTATTCGTTTTCTTTTTTTTTTGACTAGAACTTCAGACACCATGGCTTTTGAGGATTTCTTTCTGCCGTGAGCTTAGGGTTTTCGGCTAACCTCTAAAACCATTTCTTTTTGGTTTTGTTTTCTAACCCGGTATTATTTTCCTAGTTACAATCAAGATAAAATATATCTTAGATGCGCTCAAAGTGCAAAGCATATGTTTGCACAGCCTTACAGTAATATTAATCGGGGATGTTAGCATACATATTTGAAAGTTACTGGAAAGTGGAAATGGAGGCCTTTATACAAAAATGTTGGTCCTAGCAACTAGAATCCCGTTCAGAATAGACGTTATTACGAAGTTAAATGAAATATGGCGTAACTAATAACTAGATCTGCCTGTACCAGGGCAGCATAAGTCCCTAGTGTATTGCACAATCAGTACTAGTCCGCTTGGCAACCAGTCATCATCATTATCAGCTTATATTTGTCTCACTACCTGGTTATTTCACTAGAGGTTTTTTGGTCCTTGGGGCTTCATACATTTTTAAAACAAGATTCTGAACATGTCATGAACCAGGATTTCACGTATTCATGTTAAATTATAAATATTCATTAACTTTATTCATGTAGGCACACCATGAAGCTCTTTCGAAAGATTACATTTCACATTGCAAATAATCAATTGAAAAGTGTCGATTTGTGTAAGATGTCGCAAGATATATCATGTGTAGGTACTTGAAAAATTGTACTTTTCTAAATGGCATACTCGAAGAGAAGCCTATAATCAGCAGTGAGCGGCAAATGGCTGATATGATGATGATTATGATAATACTAACGTTTGATTTATCACGGTGAGTGTGAGTGTGTAATACCACGAATTGCGCCCGTGCTAATCTACGTAGTTTTAATGTATTATAAATTATAATGAATTTCATATAAATTTCACCTCGTCACTGGGCTGCGGTTTCAATTTCATTCGTTTGTTTTCACAGTCGTATTAGTTTCGAACCAATTAACAGAGGTAATTAAATTATGATTTATTATTATGTTTGTAGAATGGAAAATTAACGTATTAAGCTTATGTATGTAAATACGTATAGCAAAAAAGTCACAGCGACACAGGATATATACACATAGAATAACCAATAAAACAACTGAGGAAAAGAAGGCCTATCACGTCAGTCGAGCTCTCTTTCTGTCTCACTTACGTACGAATTTGCAAGTGCAACAGAGATGCAATCGATCGTGTTTCGCGGTTGGTCTACCTTGCCATCTAGTGGCGTAAATAGGAAGCGCTTGTCTGTTGTTTCTTCAAGGCAGTATCAAGTGCTGCCTCCTACCGATTCACACACGTATCACTTGCTTCCTCGCGCTTGAAAAGTGCTGCCATCCTGTGGCTAAAACTGAATGCTTATGTCACACATTGGTGCTTTTTGCCAATAAACTGAATATTGTATTTTTGGCGTTCGTAGCACTGTCGGTATTGGACCTGCTACCACGAATGCCCAAGTTCATAAATTTCGGGAATTTGTCTCTGTCATTCCAACGAAGTCGTCATTAGAGTAACAGAGAAAAAATCCCCGAAACTTGCGGATTTCGTCGTTCGCGGTAGGGCCGCTGACCCTGCTTGCGAAGCTTAAGTTCTCGACCTTAACTAAAAAAATATTAGTATTTAATTATAAAACTATTTGTCCCTTAGTTATGGCCGTATTTTGTCTATCTATAATTTAATATTATTCATCATCATCATCAGCCTATGATAGTCCACTGCTGGATGTAGGCCTCTCCTATTAACTATGCTTATAGACGCATTAGGAGGTAAATGCCCATAATCGCCACGCTAGGCAAGCGGATTGACGATCGCAGTAATGTGTCCACTATGATGACGCTGCAGTCCATCATCAATCTTTTATAAAATAATGGTCAGTGACACTTCAATCCCTTAGTCGACTGCTTTTACGACACCCGCAGGAGGAGTTGGGGTGATGACAAATGTATTCTTACTGCCGTCACCACACGGCCTGTTAACATTATATTATTACTACTACAACTAATATAGGTACTAATGGTACTAATGACGTCGCTTAACAACCACAACATAAGCCTGAATTGGCTTGCGATGGAACTAGATTAATTAGTGTAAGAATGTTCTATGATATTTATTGATTTATATTGCTATTCCCACAAAGGATTAGGCTTTGGTTTAGTTGTGGCAAACGACCAAAACCGAACACAATCATCATATATACAGGGTGGAAAGGGACGACGTTCCTTCCCGCTACCGACCGAGTCTACCAACCATCACGATGAACTTTCAGTATACTGGTAGTACCAACTACCAACATCGAAATATCTTTCAAAAAAAACCCCTCATACATAGCGAGTGATAAGTTAGAGTTCAATAGTATGGAAAAGTCAATTTTCCATGTACACTTTCGATGTTGGTCCCATACTGAAAGCTCATCGTACTCGTTGGTAGACTTGATCGGTAGCGGGAAGGAACGTCGTCCCTTTCTGTATATTAGGTTATTCCTACAAAATTCTATTAAAATAAAAATACAATGCCTAATGTTCAAAAATAGTATACAATAACTATTTATTCAAGAGATCCGAGTTATTTCTAAACCAAGACCAATATCTCCGCGACAGTACATTATCGAAATTAAAATCCAAGCTCCCGTTATTAAGACAATATTAGAAAGTTTGCCTCCAAGATTATCCATGGCGGACTAATATTTCAATAAATATTAATGACGAGAGAACTCCGTGCGAAGTCTGGGCGAAAATTCAAATCACATTGTTTGCAGCAGACTTATTAATAGAAGACAAATCGAGTGCCTTGGGGTGATTGCGGTTGATCTTGACATTTCTATTTTACAGACATTTTGAATGTGAAAAAAAATTGATAATTTAATAAAGATGCCTAGCCACTCAATGGCTTTTGGTAACTGTGGTTACCAGCTGTCACTCTTATTTTACATAGAAATAGAGTCTATCGCAAAAATCAAAGCATGTGAGTGGCTAGATGCCTATGAATCTGACAGTTGTTTGGACCTCATGCCTAAGGGGGCGTTCAAGTATTACGTAACGCAATTTTAGGGGAGGGGTGTCTCGTAAAATATTACTATGCGTTATAGGGGCGGGAGGGGGTCTTCCTTACAACACGTTACGTAACATTGTTTGTTCAAGTAAAAAACTAGGGAATCAGAACTCCCAAATTTTCAACCCTTTTCAATTACGTTTCACGGGGAATCCGATTACCGCAAAGGCAATTAAAACTATACCAAGGATAAAAACTATAACATATCTTTTTGCGACTTTAGGGTAAAAATGGTCATTAGAGTGTTACGTAACGCTTAGAGAAGAGTACAGAAGAACGTCACGGTGCGTACAAGGGAGGGAGGAGGAGTCAAAAGTCTTCAAAAATTGCGTTACGTAATACTTGAACGCTCCCTGCGTAGCGCAGCTTGTTGGCAGAAAAGTCTCGAAAACCCTCATTCCATCTGAATTGTTTTTTTTTTTTCAATATTCTCTCTCAGCAAAATAAATACTAGTGTACTGAATAGGGAATAGGGCTATATGTATTGCTAAATGGAGTACTCATTCAATGTACCAGACGGGTCGAATGGGTAGAAATCAAATTACGCGTTGATAAAAAGAGTCTTTGTTAGTTTTGCAATCAATTTCTCGATAGGCAATCACCAGGCGCGCAGTATTGCGAAGAGGTGGCGACGAGGTCAATGTTGCCAGATGAAACGAAATACTCAAGTTTGAGGATTATTATGACAATAATGTGAGTAACAATAATTAAAAAGTAGTCATCATCATCACCCTATCTCAGTCCACTGTTGGCCATAAACCTTTCTCTCATTGTGGACACACTACTGTGATTGGCGATCGCAGTAGTGTGTCCACAATGATAATTGATGATGTTGTTGTCATCAGTCGTGTTTTTATTGAAGTACCTAAGTATCTGAATAGTTTTTTTATTCTTCTAAAAAACTGTTAATAATAAGCCAACTAAATCCATTCTACTATAAAGGCGGAAGTAACTCTTGCCTGTCTGTCTGTTACCTTACCCTACCCTAAAACCGCTGGACCAATTTTGTTAAAATTTGGTATGAAGATAGCTTGACACCCGAGAAAGGACAAAGGATAGTTTTTATCGTGAAAACCCTAATCATTTTTACGACTTTTTTCCTACGTGGACGAAGTCTATGTATTTAAGTATCTATATGTATCTATCTATTATATATATCGTCGCCTGGTACCCACATCACAAGCCTTAATTGAGCTTACCGTGGGACTAGGTCGATTTGTGTAAGATGTCCCAAGATATTTATTTATTATTTTACACGTAAAAACTGAAAGATGCGAAAGCTTCAATCGATGCTCTGTAATGAACGATATTGTATATAATTGAAAAATACAGGGACCTTTGAGAAATACATGTATCTTTCGTGTTATTTTCATCGCTACTGGCAACTCATAAGACTTCGCTCTCACCGAAGGCCCAAACAAACGCAGCTCGCGGCCTTCAAGAGTCCTTCGGTCCAGGGCCCTTAATCCACTCGGCTCCCAACTCCTTGCACGTTTAATTGTGGGGATAATTTATTTATCCGATCAACTTCGAACCCATTATTGAATGAATAACTTTACTAGGCACTCTGGAGTTGTAAGGGGATTAAAAGTTATTTAGTTTTTGTAATTTTTTGTATGATTTGATATTTTACTTTCCAAGTCAATTTAGCAGAAATGTGAGTAACGAAACGTTGCAATTTTGTAATAACACTAATAACTATCTGATTTAAATCTAAAACAAGAGTCATCAATACTCTGCTAAGATATTTTTGCTATTCTATGATGTACGTAGAGGTAAGTAGAAACGGTTTTTGACCCTCAGTTGCATATTGTTATATCTAGTTAAATGACTGAGACGGGTACCCGTTGCCTTCAATTTTTTACAAGAGGTTATAAAAAATAGATTAAGTACCTTTTCAGTGTGATGCAAAACATTGTATATGCATCACGGTAGGTAAGCAGAATACTAACACTCTCGTTAGTAATTCCGTACTTACCTCCCTTGATGCACAATGTACTATTACCTCATTTTCTCTTTATGTCTTTATTTATTATTGCGCTATTTTTAAGCCTTTCAATTAATTTAACATCATATAAGTAAATTGATATCTTGTGGCAATAAACATTTTTTTTTCCTGTATTTTATTTTAACATTATCATCGATTCATTAGGGAAATCTGAAAACTTCCTGGATTTTTAATCCTGCAAGGAGGATTATTAAGTATTAGTAGTGGCATTTGCACCGAAAGTTGAATGCATTCGAGTGAAGCGATGGCTTAATCAGGCCAAAGCGGCCGGCGCTCATTAAAATACCAATTTTACGAAAACATTCGGACTCGCCCGACGCCACAGTAAATATATGCACAGCAGTATGCCACTACCCGGTAATATTTTAGCACTAGTATTAGTAGTAAGTAACTTTATTTTACATAGATCGAATATGTTACATTACAAGTGTTAAAAAGTCATCTGACTGCTTACTATAAGTGTTCTACTATATAAAGCAGTGTGTCCACCATACATGTACGAGTATAGGGTAATACGATATTTAATAATATATTTTCACCTGTTACCATGTATGGTGAAATACGAGCCCTTGCGGTACTAAACTTCTGGTAACAAGTTCCTCGCAATATTTCTCACACATTCCCGTATTTAAATATCACAAAACACAGCGCCACTAATTCATTCGTACTCGTATTTTAACAATATATCGTCGGCTGACAAGAGAAACTCACTAAGTAACAAATACCTACTTGAAATAAAGCTCCTATCTCAGTTTTGATTTAATACTGACATAAGAGGTTGCTAAGAGTAGTGACAGTTTTAATAGTGAGTTTTGCTTGTCAGCCGACGATATGAGCGAACTCACTCCATCGTAGACCGCATCTCTGCCCTCGGCTAGTCTGTGATCATGAGTAAGCCTATAAAAATATATATATTGATTTATAAACTTTTACGATTATTATACTGTACTCGTACTGTTCATGTACTTTTTACTGTTCATGAAGTTTTACCGAACTCTCGCCGTCAACTTATCCACGGGCGTTTGTAATTACTGCAGCCTCACTGACGTTTCACCCGCTAGCATTTTATGTGGCCCTGGTACCACGGCCTAGGACTTTTTTCCATGTTACTTAATAATTTTTGAAGAGGCGAAATTCATATACTGGGTGTTACATTAGTCGTGATACAAATTGTGAAAAACCTGTTGAGATGGTCTTTCTGAACAAGGTTTCCTATGGGACCTATATGAAAGTCGCGAAAAAAAATTACGGTTTTCATACAGATCGGTACAGAAGTGTTCATGATTTTCAGTCTCGTTTCATTATTATGTAAACACATTTGTAAGAGATCAGTCTGAAAAAATGTATACATATTTATTAATAAACTCGAACAGTACTAGTCTTAAAAAAATAAAGATTTTCATATGGGTCCCGAAGGAAACCTTGTTCAGAAAGATCATCTTAACAGGTTTTTCACAGTTTGTATCACGACTAATGTAACACCCGGTATATTCGTATATGTGTCACGATGGCGTGAGAGATGTCTCAATAGCCACAAAACCTGCACGAAATAACTGTACCTGTGATTTAAATTTTATTGGTTTATGAGGTACAGTTTAGGTACAGATTATTGACATTTGTTCGAGAACATAGTTCTCATTCTCACACGTTAGGGCGATACACGCGTGCCAAGTTGACGTCAGAACGACGTGTCTATATCACAATCTATTTAATGCTTGATTGCTTGAGGTAACATTTTTTTCGCCATTGGTACAGTTGGGGTACAGTTATTTGGTGTATTTTTTTGGATTTTACAGACATTTCTCACGCCATCCTGACGGACACTAATAAATTATAAAGACCTATTGAAAAGTTTTGACTTAGGCACTGTCTTATGAGTAGGGTTAGGAATTTTGGTGGCATTAGGTGAACAGAGAACAGTGGAGTCGTTGCTCAAATTGTTTATGATTGATTGAATAATTAATTAATCAAAAATAATACATAAATGTATTATTTTTAACAGGGTTTCGCCCATTTTAAGTATAAATAATTTTATTGTTTTGATATTTGACTACCTATGAAATGAAGTTCAATCATTTTCTTTATAATATAGCTTATGATTATTGTATAATATTTATGGGCTTTATTAGAAAACTAGAACCTTGAAAATCAAATAAATATATTTTCTCATTTATCAACATTTTTATTGAAAATTAATATTTTTCTAGATTCTCAAAAATAAAATTCATGTTATTTTTTTTAAAGTCATTGACAAATCCAGCTTGAATTAAACACTATTTCGTAATTAATTTATAAGTTAATCATTTATTCAAGTAAAAAATATTTGTAACATCGACTTCACTGCTCTCTGTTCCATAAATGCCACCAAAATCCTAACCCTACTTATGAGCCATTATGGGCTTTTACTAGGTCGATGGTCTTAACTGTTATGTCAAGAATCCTATCAAGACTTCTGATTTCCATTTTCCCGGTAACAATGCACAACAAAGACTGTATCTATGTCGTCGCTAAATACAAAACGTTTATCTTAAACCACTTTAAATAACATCGCGAAACACGTTCCGCTAACATAAACGAAATCCGGCTCAGCTCCGGAATTCCGGGAATCCTCCTGAGACTGTGTTATTTTATCATCGTGCCTTGTTATTCTTTATTACGGCATCTACTATGTCGCTTACCTCCGGCGATATTAATATTGACATCTTCCAGCCTATGAGCACGGCGCCATTCTCGACTTTATCCCAAAGGGGTAAGGCGGGTGTATACATGCTTTGTTGATCAAGTAGTCTTGAAGCTTGTGTAGTTACCCGATTGTTTGAACTTGGTTTAAAACCTGTCTCGGATATTGGCGCACTCGGTGGGAGTGGCAATTTAGTAATCTATGTGAAAAGCTGAGGGGTGCACGTAACGCTTTGTTGATACAAATTAATAATATTCTGAGTGATGTAACACGTCTGTTTTTCTATAAAACGCAAATCGATTTCGTTAAACATATCCATTTATATCCTTGTGTATTATATGACAAACCATTAAAAACGTACTGAGGACAATATAGCTTACGTCCTTAACGATAATATTCATGTTTAATTTGGCCACGTGGCCTGATTTCTGGTTCATTGGACAAAAAATTGCGAACATTACTTAAATTGGTGCTTGAAATAGATTGTATCGGTTGATGATGTAGGCAAAAATTGAAAATGTCAGCACGTACAGTCAACAAAAAAATATGGTCTACCACTTAACGATTCTATTCAGCGGTAAAGTCGAAAAATGTTCGACCACATTTTTTTATTGACTGCACAAGATGTTTCTTCCCTATTTTTGTATAAAAGGGTTTTACTTCTTTTACCTCTAGCTTCTCTTGATACATATCTTTGGGGCCCTTTTCAATTTTGTGGAGATAAGACTTAAGAATATCTCTAATCTTTCGGATAGGTATATTTTTAGTAACCCTGTCGCTTGAGGTTTTTTCTACTACACAACATAGGATGTACACATTGGCAAGTGCCTTAGTATACCCGTGGAATATTCAAAAAAGATTATCTACAATATTCAAACATGTTCCATTTACCCATCATGAATATTCATCATCAGCCTATCGCAGTCCACTGCTGGACATAGGCCTCCCCAATTTCACGCCACCGTTCTCGATCTTCGGCTGCTCGCATCCAGCTCCTGCCAGCCATCCTGCGCAAATCGTCGCTCCACCTTGCCTGAGGGCGTCCTACACTACGCTTGCCGAGACGCGGGCTCCACTCAAGAACTCGTTTACCCCAACGGTTGTCGGTTCTACGGCTAATATGGCCAGCCCACTGCCACTTCAGCTTGCTAATACGGTGGGCTATGTCGATCACTTTGGTTCTCTGCCGGATAACCTCATTTCTGATTCGATCCCGCAGAGAGACGCCGAGCATAGCCCTTTCCATAGCTCGCTGAGCGACCTTAAACTTGTGGACCAGCCGTACCGTCAGTGTCCACGTTTCGGCTCCGTACGTCATGACGGGTAGGACGCACTGATTGAAGACTTTTGTCTTCAGACACTGTGGGATCGACGATGTGAAGATTCGACGTAGCTTCCCAAACGCTGCCCAACCTAGCTGAATTCTTCTATTCACCTCATTCTCGAAGTTGTTTCTACCCATCTGCAATGTTTGGCCGAGGTATACATATCTTTGAACAACTTCGAGAACGGTGCCGTGTACTGCGATCGGTTCCGGTAGTACATGTTCATTGAACATAACCTTGGTTTTGTCCAAGTTCATCCGTAGGCCGATGCGTATAGAAGAGTCAGCCAGGTCGTTCAGCATCTGTTGTAGGTCCTGCAGCGTTTCTGCCAGGATGACGATATCATCAGCGAATCGCAAGTGAGAGATGTACTCGCCATTAATGTTGATGCCACGCCCTTTCCAGCTCAGCGTCTTAAACATATCCTCCATTGCATTTGAGAACAATTTCGGGGAGATCACGTCCCCTTGTCTCACGCCTCTATGCAATGGTATAGGATTTGTTTGCTGATTCTGTACTTGGACGGACATGGTGGCGGCCTCGTATAGACATCTTATCACTTGAATGTATCGCCAATCAACTTGACATCGCTGCAAGGACTCCAGAACAGACCAGATCTCAATCGAGTCAAAGGCCTTCTCATAGTCCACAAATGCTAGACACAGGGGCTGATTATACTCTTCAGTCTTCTGTATAATCTGCCGCACTGTGTGGATGTGGTCTATGGTACCGTATCCGCTCCGAAATCCAGCCTGTTCCGGAGGTTGGAATTCGTCGAATCTCCGCGCAAGACGGTTCGTGATCACTCTTGAGAACAGCTTATAGACATGGCTTAGAAGAGAAATGGGTCGATAGTTCTTCATCAGGGCTTTGTCTCCCTTTTTGAAGAACAGGACAACCACACTTGTACTCCATGCCTCCGGAGTTCTCCCTTCGACTAGGACAGCGTTAAAAAGCGTTTGGAGCTCCCTCAATACGGGTTTACCTCCTGCTTTTAGCAACTCTGTTGTAACGCCATCTTCTCCAGGGGCTTTTCCGTTTTTAAGCTGCCCAAGAGCGATCTCGATTTCGTCGATACTGACTTCTGGCAGGTCTTCGGTGTAGTGGCGTATCAAAGTGGCTCTAGGATCCTCATTTTCGGGATCAGGTCGAGATGCATGCGAAGCGTATAATTGGCCATAGAAGTCTTCCACTTCGGAAAGGACTGCCGGCTTCGAAGTAACGACTTCTCCACGAGCTGTGGTCAGCTTCGTCAGGTGGCTCCTTCCGAGAGATTGTACGAACACCTTTGACCCCCGGTTCTGCTCGATCGCTCTTTCAATCGAAAGAGTATTGGAGCACCGGAGATCGTGTCGTACGTGCTTACTGATCTCTCGGTTTAGAGTCCGTTTCCCTGACGAAGAGACCGGTGGGTTTTCACGTCGTTCCTTCATTAGCCCTAAGGTCTCCTCCGAAAGCTTTGACTTCCTATCCTTGCGCTGCCTTTCACAAAATCTCGTACCTTCCTCCCTGAGGATGCGAACCACATCTTGAAGTTTCTGGTTCACGTCCGCTGTGGTTTCCATGGCAGCGAATCGGTTCTCCAGGTTTGACTGGAACGTTTTAGATCCAATCATAGTTTGGAGCAAATTTGGTCGGAGTCTGGCCTTCATCAAGCGGACACGTTCAGCACGGAAATTGATATTCAGAGAGCCTCGGACGAGTCGGTGATCGCTACCGGTATTGAACCTGTTGATCACGGAGACATCTCTGAATATGTGCCGCTTGTCCGACATGATGAAGTCGATCTCATTTTTCGTCATAGTGTCCGGGCTTTGCCACGTCCACTTCCTTTGGGGCTGCTTCTTGAAGAATGAGTTCATCAAGAAGAGCCCCTCGCGTTCGAGGAAGTTGACGAGCATTTGTCCCCTATGATTTCTGCATCCATAACCATGGGATCCTACTACCGATTCGCTGAAATTTTGTACTCCCACTTTAGCGTTAAAATCCCCCATGACAACGTTAAAATGGGTCTTAGTAGTGGAATGGAGGGCTCTCGATATGTCATCGAACATTTCCTCCACCTCATCATCCGAATGTGCCGAGGTCGGTGCGTACACTTGCACCACCTTGAGGCTATACCTCTCGGTGAGCTTGATAATGAGGTACGCTACCCTGTTCGACACACTGAATATTTCCACAACGTTGTCAGAGAGGGACTTGTGAACCAGAAACCCAACGCCACCTTGGGATTGTTGGTCTCCCTGACGGAAGTACATTAGGTGGCCTGATTCGAGTGTTATGGTGTCCTCCCCCTCTCTTCGGACTTCACATAACCCTAGTATGTGCCACCTAATCTTCCCAAGTTCCACCTCAAGTTGCGCCAGGTGCGAGTCAAGCCGAAGCGTGCGTCCGTTATACGTCGCCAGGATCAGTCGGTTGTGGTGGCCGTCCGTAACCCGGAGATTCTTCGCACCCCCTGCCCCGCCGTTACCGTGGTCGCCACCATGACCAGGAATAGCGGAGCTACCGGGAACTGGGGGCCGTGGCTTTCTTTGTGCTTTCATTTTAGGGGGGGGGGGTTTGCCCATAATCGCCACGCTGGGCAGGCGGGTTGGCGATCGCAGTAGGTTGGTGATGTGCTGAAAATTGACGGCGCTGCTGCCCGCCGCCAGCATGTTGACCTTAGTCGCCTCTTACGACACCCACGGAAGGAAATGGGGTGAGCCTATTCTATGCCGGGCCCACACGGCCAATCATGAATATTAATAATAAATAAATAGCTATAATAATAAAAAAATACATAACATCTTACAAAAATCGACCTAGTTCCATGGTATGCTCAATCAAGGCCTGTGATGTGGTTACCAAACGACGATATACATAAGACTCTAATTACGTAGGAACAAATATTTGGGGTAAATAAATACCTACACAAATACGGCGGCTGACATTTTTTATCACTCTTTCATCACGGGCCTATAAATTCCGGTCTTTTGATAGGCTGGCGCGGGGATACAGAGCCAACACGTAGAGGCCCTACACATCGGTCCTATGACAAGTCTTTTACAGTTTACTCGGTAAAACTCTGGAATTCGTTACCACCTTCTTTCCGACAGTGCCAGTCGGTCGCATCGCTAAAGATGAATTTAAAAAAGTTATGGCTCTCGAACGATACATAAGTTAAAGGACATAATGCGGTTTTGTAGATGTATGTATATGTATATTTGTGTAGTTTATTTTATTATTTATTGTATGGTATGTAGTTTACATCCAGTAGGTTTTAGGGTAGTTTAGCGAATTGGAAAACACTGGGTTTCTTTTTAATGCCGTGTCCTTTACGGATGTCTACCATCTCCAGTTCTCCTTCAATTGCTCAAAGGTTAACTGGAAGAGATCCCTTAATGGGATAAGTTCGCCTTTGTACAAATCTGTGTAATATTCATACTGTTTATTTTGTTTTCTGTGTTTTTGTGCAATAAAGTGTTTTACTACTACTACTACTACTAGGCCCTTTGGAAAATTTTGCTGTTTTACACCTGCTGCAACCCATTCACGGGCACAAAAATAGATATCCGTGACCCGGTCCCAGCAGGCATATAGGCACTGGTCTCACCGCGAGCTACTAAGCTATTAACTATGGGCTATAAACGCGAACAAAAGATACACACTCCCGTTTAAAAAAAGAGGCACGGCGATACTCGCCCGGTGGTGATAGCTGATAGCAGAGCTGGGAGAGTATCGCCGTGTCTCTTTTATGTGTGCCATAGAGGCTATTGGAGATTATATGGAAAAGAATAATGGGTTATGGTGATGAAGGTTGGATGGATAATAGATGGAACTATAGAAAAGAGGTCCGGAGGCGGGCGGTGACTTGCCGCCGACTAGATGGGCCCCTGTAATGCCGTAATAAGAGACAGCCAGGGGCAACGTTTTAGGCGGCTCAGGAGTGTAAAGGTGTACACCGCTTTCTGCGCAGTGGCTTATACAGCCGATGCACCAACTCGCGACTTATGCAATTTTATTATTATTATTATGTTACATACAAGTCATAACTACCAAAACTAGACGGCTTGAAAAGATATGCATAAATGATACCTTTTGTATACCGTTGTAATGAACTCTATGCTTGTTTAATGTTGAACGTGAAATTTTAATTTCTCTATAACGTTTGTTAGCAGTGCAATCTCGCCGTACGAATAAATGATATCCTCGTTAATTGTGTTTGCTTGGTACTGGATACATTGACCTACGCTTTAGTTTCGTACTTACTGCATAGAGTAATAATGCGCTAAATGGCGCTAATTACACTTGGTCGTTCACCACATGCAAAATAATGTCGATTGTCTCGTCGGCAACCTCATATTATTTTGATTCGGCAACCGCTTAGACGAACGACGAAGTAGTACATTCGTAGGTGATAAAATATTGTAATCAAGTATCTTCGACAGCGGTGACGCCGGTTTTCGTGCCTCCCAATTGATGAACAATATTCTAATTAATTATTTTGATACTTATTTGTGTATTAGCCGCTGTGGCGAGCTTTCTGTTCATACTCGTAATGCCAGCGGGATCAAAGCTAAAATACGCGGTCAATTACGGCATGGTCGCCGGTCAAAGTATAAATCTGGTTATTATAGGTAGGTATGAAAAATTTACGTTGCTATGTGTACCACCTACCTTCTCCGTTTACGAATGGCCACAAGTACTATTTTTGTTGCATCGCAGATAGAGGGTGATTCTGAGATAAGCACTACAAACAAAATAAATGCTAATGGATCGTCGCGTCGTTTATCCTAATTAATATAAAACGTATAATTTTACATCTTTCTACCTTTTGTCGACTGACGATCACGATGAGTATATGGATGACAGTATGGTTTTATGATAGCGAATGTACATAATTATAATTCGAATTATTATACTAACAATTTTGAAAATTAGCTTCTAGTTATTTTGATATCTAGACGCCCATATTTCAATACATTTCAGAAGTAAAGCCCTCTGCGGCCCCACCCCGATTGAAGTGGATCTTACATCTTATAAGATGATCTCGAAGCTATCATTGAAACGGCGGCATCATTTCATATCTTACTACAACATTACCGAGCCGATCACGTTCCTGATTTCGGATAATCTGTAAATTCAGCATCCCATGCCCTCGATACAAGCACGTACGCGTAGGCCGCGGAATCTAATTCCAGCAAAAAGTAACTGTAGTACTAGCTTTCTTGGCAATACGATAACAATTCTGCGTGTTCTAGAATCATGCCAACCGCGACCTTCGATACTCGTAAATATTTGGCATCTATCTTTATCACTCTAACGAAGGTTTAATAAGTGTGACAGAGACAGAAGCTCGAAATTTATGCTTTGGATGGACGTGGTAGGCCCTCAGGAGTGAGGGTTTCATTGGGCTGGATTGGTATGCGGCCCACGTAACGTTAGTGATTGCCGATACCTGGCAGAGCCGTGACACAGTAGGGCTTAAGACCAGTAAGCTAACTGCAAATGGCAAGTGGCTTAACGTTCACGATTCGCGACTGTCTACATTTATGATTACTGGCGCGATGGCCTTCCGTTTCTTGATGACAATAATGTTTTGAAAGGTATAAACAATGTCACAGACAGAATCACACCATAAGGTTTTTTTGTACCTTAAAAAATACCCCACATTAATCTTTTTTTAGGCGACAGTTAACCACACTTACTTTACTTTTACCACTTTGTTACCAACAGAATAGAAAAGAGGAAGAATGCAAGTAAGAAAATAGTTACAATTATTTCCGTTTTACTGTTGCCATAGTACATAATATAGTACACTTAAATTCAGATACGTTGTCATTTGTTTTTACGCGCTTTCATTATTTTAGTTGTACTACTTATAACTAACGTGAGACTCAAACTTACTAAAATTACTCGAAAACCGGGTTACTCACGTATTTAAGTCGATGATTGCTCGACATTTTTCGACCCATTAAGATGGTCCTCGTCCAGAGCACCCTCGGCCAAAGCCCGACGCGTACTAATAGGTCGAAACATGTCGAGCAATCATCGACTTAAATACGTAAGTAACCCGGTTCGATAATATTTTAATATATCGTCTAGATGTTTTATTATTTCAGTTGTACTACTTATTATATGTGTACTCTGACCGTACTGTCTTACATACTGATATAGCCGTACGAAGGGACTAGGTTAACCTATTTCTCATCAATTGGGTTTGTATTTATGTTTGTCGTACAAACGGCTAAATTAGGCAGCTGCTCCTTTCTAATTTTCGTGTAGATACTATGAGAATTCAAATTCAAGTCTTTATTGCCAATAAGGAAAGTCCATGCAAAAGTCAAAGTACAGTACATTAATTATTTTAATTTATCGAATAAATTACAGAAATACCAATAAAAGAAAAGAAAGGCATAAAATTCTTAGTGAAACATGCATTAAGTACACAAAAATGTACATCAGATTAAAATAGTGAAACATATAATCATATAAATTATTTTGTATTACTTGATTGTACTACGGTGTACCTACGACGAAAATATCCAATAGGGCTCCAATTCTATTAAGATACATTTCGCAGAATTTCGATACATACATAATGTTAAAAGCAGGCTCTAGGAATCTCAAAGGCACCTAGCTAATATTTAATCTCATATGAGGAATGTCGGATCGCGTATTTCTGATTCAGTCTCGAATTCATACGAATATCAAAATGGCTTTTCAATATTTAATATGATCGAAAAATGTATTTGCTCTAAGTAAGTATTCGATGTTTTTTCCTAATTTTGGAGGAGTACAAAAATGAAATGAAATGTTTATTTGATAGCAATAGTTACACTTTGGAAGTAATGTTTCAGAAATAACAAACCATTAAATGTATACATAGTCTTATTTTATCTTATTGGTTAAGGGCTCCTTACGGATGCACTTCGACCCATTGAGATCTTTTGTGTAACTGCCCCCTGTTTCGCCTACCGCAAGGATTGTTCTATCAACTCAATATGTTTGAGGATGGACCCTATAGCGGTAGCGTCTTGACCTCCTTCGGTTCCAGATAGCCGGTTCCGAAGTCTTTCATCCTTTGTCTGGCGAGGGCATGACATTCGCACATCAAGTGTTTCATTGTCTCCTCTTCTTCGCCACACATTCTACAGTCTGTGCTGTCAGAAAGACCCATTTTGGCCAAAAGTGTTTTGACCCCAAAGTGTCCTTTCCTTTATACATAGTACGATAATGAATATCATTAGACAATGATGCCATATAAAAGAATTATATAACAGAAATAAATAAAAAATATAACAAAATCACAATGCAGTTTTACTATAGGCTCTCAAACTATAAGGTCATAAAATTACAATAAAGTGTAGTAGGAATGTGCAATACTCGCAGACTTGTATTTATTTTTTCGCTAGATAGATGATGATGATGTGTCTCCCCCCATGCTTTACATAAGTCCCTACACCGTGCTTCCTCCAACCAACCGGCAAGGAAGACATTTATACTTTGCCCAATCAGATTGTCACTACAAAAAGGGACAAATTTAAAAAAATTAGGCGGGAAGAGTAGCTGTCTCCATAGTAAACGTTGTTCATCGGGACTGTCTCTAGTACCCTGTTCACTCTTGATCCACGACCCAGATATCACCGTGTATTCGTATATCTTCGGCATATTTTATTTATGTATTTTGCGCTCTAGTAACGCTACTTTTATGTACTAGGGCATTTCTCCGAGCGTTCCAACCGCCGTGACTTCGGTGGCACATTATTACGCGTTTTTCGAGGGTATCTCATATTTTTTTTGGATATATTGGTAGATCGTCGGGGATAGTACAATAACGCGTATCTAACACATGTCAATAAGATTCTTATTTCAAACATACTTCTATGGAATCTAATCTTTATCTGCATGTGTTAGTTACGCGGTATTGCGCTATTCCCGACGAGATGTAGTTGACACACAGTTGACAATAATGTTGCCACCGAAGTCACGGCGGTTGAAACGCTCGTAGAAATGCCCACTTCGTTGTCGATTTTAAACTAAATACATTAACTTTTGGGGATTAAAACTTGTTTAGGGCATCGTTTGTTTATCCTTTAAGAATCAACAGCGTGGGGTTAACTTTGCTATCAGTACTTAGCAAGCGTGTATTCGAGTTTAGTACACTGGCCTAGTTGGGGAGTTTGGTAAACATTAGTGGGTTAGATTAAACCGGTATTTGTAAATAAAAGGATTTAACCACAGCCCCACACAGTTATGTGGGTTTATCATTTTTCCGACGTTTTAAGCTGCATGTTACTTTGGTGACCGTAGATAGACTCATAGTCAAACTACTACTTAAAATTTATAAGGTCAATGCGGGTAAGACCGTCATCAGGAAAGTCCGTCTACCAACTGATTTCTGACTGTAATTGAACAGTATAAGACGCATATGACGGACTTTCCTTCAAAATAAAATACGCCGAACTTGGCCGCACTGACCTTAGGTGTACTCGAAAACTGACCTAACTTCATTCAAGTAACACCACTACAAATGCAATTCCGAGATTTTGATACTTTATGATACACGTCTCCTAACTTAAGGTGGATTTAGACCAAGCGAGCGAATGCTTATTCTATCCCCACTCTACGAAATTCGTTCGTTACCCAAAACATGATTCGTCGAAATTCGTTGATTTCGTAGAGTGGGGGATAGAATGAACATTCGCTCGCTTGGTCTAAATGCACCTTTAGCAAACCGATAAATATGGTGATTCCCTTACAATACCGATACCCGGTTCCCGGTTCGACAATATTTTAATACCGATACCGATAGGGAAAGGGCTTAATACGTGTATGTACATATATGCTTCTGTTATTGAGTGTTTATACAGGGTGAAACATGAGTCGTGAACAGTTATATGTTTTTCTAACTCTATAAACAACTAACAATTGAATGCCCACAAGTTACTTAAAAATAATATTTTTTTTTGTTTTTTTGTAGCTTTTTCTATTTTTTTATGGTGGATTTTAGAAATGATAACGGCTATTTAAGCTATTTCAAACGTTAAATGTAATAAATATATCATTTAATTTTACACGAAATGACAAAATTGTCGTTATTAATTACTTCAATTTGAAGAGGTAATTTAAATTATTCCATTAATATGTCTTAAAAATCCTTTTGGATATCCTAAAGCCAAAAAATACAAAAACATAAACCCAAAAAATACAAAAAATAAATTAATAACTTGACAATTTTTAAGTAACTTGTGGGGCATTTAATTGTTAGTTGTTAATAAAGTTAGAAAAACGTATTACTGGTTACTACTCATGTTTCACCCTGTATGATTCTCTTAAATGTGTACGTATGCTTCTGTTGTTGACTGAACCTCCTTGCAAAATGCATTGACAACGTGTAGGTTGCTTTGGGAAATCACTGTTTAATGAGAAGCAATTAAACTTTGGCAACACTTACAAGAAACATACTTAAGACGTCTTTGTATATTGCTATATGTACCTTGCTTCTTGTTTAAGTTAGAATTGGAGTATAATTTGAAGCTGAATGTTGAATATAAAGAATTTTGAAAATGTATGATATTAAATTATAATGATTATTCCTTTCATAATCTACTTCTAATAATTCTATATCGATAAAAATTTAAGTACGAGTATATTTAGCTACACCTGAGTGATAAAAGCCGAGTTACTTATATCTTTCAGTCTCTTTGAACACGGATATTTTAATGGAATATATTTTTTTATTTCATCATCTTTGTAGCGTATGCATTGTTGCTTGCTTGCTTAATGCTTATGTGATCTTGACATTTTATTACGAAAGTTAGTTCTGTAAAGTTATTAATTATGACTTTATACCTACTCTTTAGGATGTCTGAAGTTTTCAGCGGTTGAAACATCCTGTATATTTAAAATTAAAAATAATAAAACGTATAGTAATTTTTATAGGCCATTATTTTTACTTTGTTTTTAGTTTTGTACGGTATGAAAGGTTCGAAAAATGTATGTAAATTTTGGGACAAATATTTTCTGCTATTAGGATAGAAAGAGCTCACGATTCTGAGTACAAATCACATAAAAATAATTATGTTACAAAAAAGCGGGAAGAATAATTAAACATAGGTAATCACCAAATAAAAAAGTTAAAAAACCGACTTCAACCGATATCTCCAAGATCCCGATTTGCTTCCATTATTTGTTTCCTATTATCAAATCCTACTTTCTGAATGCAAATGCTTGTAAATGAATTAAAATTACCAAAAGCGCCATACATGTAGGTACCTACCTATAACATTTGAAGAAATCCCTCAATTTCTTGGTCTTGGTGCCAACGGGACCATCTCGGGGTTATATAATACCTACACGTTCTATTACAAAAAAAAATCAAATCTGTTCACAATTCTCGGAGATATCGGGTATACATACATACAACAACAAAAAAAAACTGTCGAATCGAGAACCTCCTCCTTTTTTGAAGTCTGTTAAAAATGGCTCTTATGTTTCCTTTCCTGTCTGTCGGAAGCATTTTTATAATAGTTAACGTCAAAATATGGATTACTCAGTTTCGCAACGGCTGTCGGGCCGTCCTAAGCTAGTTGGCTGAAAGTTCGCAACTCGACCGAGTAAACGGATTACTCCGGCCTCACTAATGCTCACTTACCTATTTATTATTCACGTACTGGAAATTGTAAAGTCCTTTGAGTTATGGTAAATGTCTGAGGACCGGCTTATGGAACTTACGAATATAATACATGAACTAAACTTCAGTTTTCAAGCTAAATGACACTTAAATTAATCGTTGTTGGGCATTATTTTTACGTGTACGAATTCACTACATTTATTTTCTATGGTAAGTGAATTTCTTCACGTTTAATATTGTATTCGTATTGTATTGTATAGACCAATTTCGCAACTCGACATCAAACGTGCCTATTTCGCGTGGTTCCAAAGCTGGTCCAATACTTGTTGTAAATTTCACATACACCCTTGAATTTTTTCGCAGATGTATGGAGGTTTCCTCACAATGTTTTCTATCACCGGAAAGCACTTGTGAATAATATATATATCTTGATGCTTCGTACATTATTAGGTACAATATTGATTCAGCTCACAACATTGCACAGATTGGTAGAAAGAGACCAGCACGTCTAGCCAAGCCCATTCTGCTATCGTATTCGATAAGCGATAAGTCACGTGACCTTAATAATATGTGGAAATGGTCACGTGAATCTGTCATTGTCATAAATTTATTCGTTATCGCTTATTGGTTATGATTTCAGAATGGCATCTTGGCTAAGCTTGCTGAACAAACTTTAGTTTCGTTTTACAGCTACTAATAACTAACTGTGACGTGTTATTGTTGTTTTTAACCGACTTCAAAAAAAGAAGGTTGTTACCCGATATCTCCGAGGATCGTGAACCGATTTTAAATCTTTCTTTTGTGATCGAACGTTTACACTGCCCTCGTAGTGAAGAACGCAGTAATCGACAAAATTAAGATTTTGACTTTTTTCGAAAAATGAAACCTGTGAATCAATATCTATATATGTAGGTATATTTTTTTCATAATTTTTAAATGTATAGAACGTACACTTTTAGTAAGTAATAATGCAGTATTTGATCAAAATATTTTTAAAATACTAGGTTAAAATGCAGTATTAAACTCGTACTAAAAAGAAATGCAGTATTCGGTCGATTACTGCATTTTACAAAAAACATACCGAAAAATATCTACAACGCTAAACTAGGCTGAACCGCAGTACGTGCTATTGCTGCGTTTTACCATAGTATAACGAAAGGGTCGGCGTGTCGCACAGGTCAATACTGCAGTTTGAAAGTACAATACACAAAATTACTAAAACGCAGTTTTATTTTCTCTTCTATTTTCTGATCTTGTGAACATGATAATCAATACCTAGTACTTAGTTTTGGGCACATTTTAATGTATTTTTTAAATAGTCTGTGCCATATAGTTTCTGACATTAAGTTAAACTGCATTCTTTCTTTGAAAACCCAATTTAAATTGAACTGCCATTCAAGTATGAAATGCAGTAATTTATGTAGTCTATATATAAATGCAGTATTCGACGCTTTTACTGCATACTTATCTAGCATGTATCGCGTGTAGCAAAAAAAATGCAAAGATAAATTGCAGTAATCGACTTTAAAATCGAATGTGTACATATTATATTCTAACTTTTGATATTACAATATCATTGAACATATGATATGACAGTTTTAGAAAACACAAAACATAATTATTTCGTCTCGTTAGACGCTTAGTTTTAAAGAAAACCTTAAATCAAGTTTATCTCGAAATGACATTTTTGCAATTACTGCATTCTTCACTACGAGGGCAGTACAGCCCCCAGATCTGATGGTCCCATTGGCACCAAGTAGGGGTCTGATGATGGGATCTTGGAGAAATCGAGGGATCTCTTCAAATGTTATAGTTATGTGGGATTCTCTATTGCCTCCGAATAAAATGCGTTTCTTCGTTAATTTAGATTTATTTTCACCAGCTAAATTGTTTTACTTCTTTCACACCACGTCTTACACCTTTCACATCTTACAACGTTCGTTCGTTCTCCATTCAAAATCGTTCTCCCGTCCCTCTCGCACCGTCTACCATCCTTCTCTCACACGTACGCTCCGTTCCACTCATCTTCTTACGTTCCGATCCTACAGTTACATGTATGGCGCTTTTGGTAATTTTCATTCATTTACAAGAGTTCGCATTCAGAAAGTAGGATTTGATAATAGAAAACCAATGATGGAAACCACAGATGGTAGGATCTTGGAGAAATCTGTTGCAGTTGGTTGTTTTTAAATTTTTCATTTGGTGATTATTATCACAATTATTCCTATCCTCAAATTGTTCCAATATATCAAAGAAGATTCAGTACGAATACCCTGAACCAATATCCAGTAACACCAATACTGTTAACCGTACATAGGTAGACCTTGTTACAAAAGACACATAGACTACCAATGGACACTGGGCGGTGGTATTGTTGGATCGTGCAATGCAACTACATTTTCATTACTCTGATTGTAATACTCTCCGGGAGCGGCTATTCTGACGTCTTAATTGTAATTCTTAGTGACTCGTTTAAAAATAGACTTGTCATAATAAAGAATAAAATTATATGTTCAAGCAGGAATAGCAGGATTCACTGAGACGGGGGTTTTCCTTGGCATTGTAATTTTTAGGGACACCCAATTAGCCTGACGTTGAAATAGTATATATAGAAATCCGACACGAGTTACGAATTTCCTTTTTGCACGTGTCTCGTACGACGTTTTTAGTACAGATGGCTCTCCGAAGTTTTGGACGTACGACGTTTTTATTGAAATTTACTGCTTTATTGTTGTTACAAACGTAATTAAAACGTATTTAAAAATAATATTTTCGACAAGTAACGCAATTGTAACTTATTGTAATAAATAACTGGATGTATAATAACCTAATGATATGAACATTATGACTTATTATTTGTATTTGTATCTATTATATATATCGTCGCCTAGTACTCACATCACAAGCCTTAATTGAGCTTAGGACTAGGTCGATTTGTGTAAGATGTCCTCAGATATTTATTTACAGAGATGAGGTAGGCGATCCTTCAGGCCTTCATACATAGCTCATAGGTGATACAATCTAATTTCGATCCATCAGCCATCGTGCCCGAACTTCCCCGTGACACATGACTGATATTGCTGACAACGTTGCTCTCAATCACTGGATTGGGTAGATACGGGATATTCGGGTTAGTAGCACTTCCAGCTATGCTATTCTCTTATTCACACATTCGACGCTGCGTTCGTCAACGAGCTCGACGTCGTGACAGCCTTGTCTAAAATCCTAGCTGTTTGATTTGACATGTGGAATCGAGGCTGTAAGCTAGGTTGTGAGCCAGTTCGTCGCTGTTTTTAGTTAGAGAATACGAAGTTCGTACATTAAACGTCAAACTCTCGACGCACTGTCTTATAGCTCACCTACCAGTTCTAGTCGCCGAGCACTAGTGTCGTTTAAAGTACATTAGTGAATACCATTTTTAGGCTCGACGCTGCCGCGGCGCTGACACAGCGCTGACAGCAAGGCGGTTTCCTTAGTGAATAACACTGCTGTTTATATAGTCTGTGTAAAGTGAAGGCGTCTCACAGCGATTCCGCTCCCATAGAAATGCGGCCATATACCTTAATAGCAAAATACAGGTCGTTTGCTGTTCAAAACGTTAGAATATCATCAAAACAATATAAAAAAACTACTTAAATTTCAATGTTCTTGAAAATAACGACATTTCAATTGACAAAAGTGCAACATAGAACTTTCTTATATTGGGGCCGCGATATTTTACTGAGGGAATAATACGCCGAATAGCATTAGTTAAAAATAAATAAATAAATATCTTGGGACATCTTACACAAATCAATTGATTGTAATCACATTGATGGTGGCGACACCAAGCGAGTTTATAGGGCACAACACATGCACTAGTTTCGTTCGAAAACATGTATTATGTTTATTAATCTTCAACAATTACAAGTAACTTATGGGCATTTTAACTTCTAGGACACCCAATAATAGCTTAACTTTAACAAAAAAGTTAACTTCGATGTCAGTTTTGTAACGACAATTAATCATGAAATATTTACGTAAATCCACTTTAATTATGTTTTTATATTACACAAACGCGTATTTTTTCTGGATTAAATGATAAAAAAATATTTTGGTTAATATTTAATGCTAAGTTGTCGTTACAAAACTGACATCGAAGTTAACTTTTTTGTGAGAGTTAAGCTAATTGGGTGGCCCTAGAAGTGAAAATGCCCTTATACGCGAAAACTAGATTCTTTATTGTATAACAAGATCGATTGATTTTATATCGAAAAGAACATATGGAACAAAATTATAATAATCGTATTGTAATATAAGTTATATATTTCTTAAGCTTAACTACATTTACATACAAATATACACAAGAATATTCTGAATAATAGTGATTTATGTTTGTTTCAGGTAACTACCTTTATTACTTACTGCCTTTCAGTAAGCATCACCGAAAACAAATCACGTACACACTGAACCAATTGCAACCCTACGCCCCTCTAGGACCTTGTCATAATGACAAGTATTGAGAGATGTCTTACCACTTGATTTATGGCGTCATTTTGACATAGTTCCTGTGAGTGGTCTAGGGTTACAATTGGTCGACTGTCGGGAAACCCGTGTAAGTACTAGATTTTAAGTTTCCTTAAGAGTCCGCAACAAGACCGCTCAACTTCGCGATATGATTTGCGATAAAGACCACTGGATGTTTTTGTTTCACCTTGAGTGAGATCATCATTTGGCCTCGAAAGTCTATTATATCAGACCATGTATGGTGCAGCAGTGTTAGGAGGGGAGACAGCATTTCTCATGGCTGTGTAGGCCAATACAGGAGCGAGAGATAGACCGGTAGAAATTAAATACAAAATGTTTCCTGTGGACATATGAAAATTATGGACTTTAGAACCCTAACTTTCTTGCGAACGAATACAATGCGATAGGTGGCTTCTGGTTCTTAACAAGTTCCATGTGCAGCTAAAATCGATAGTGTCACCTCTCACGTGCAAATTCACGCACAAAATTTCAGGTATAATCTGGTGACAGTATTAAAAGTCCACCAATACCTAATTTTATCAAATTGTCACTTTTTACAGCTGATACGTGCGGGTAAATTAACGTAGCTTAGCTCATACGTGCACATTTCAAATTATCCCTGTATTTAAATAAGGTCGTGCATCATATATGCTGCATTCACGTATCATCAATACCTTCAAATGCATCACATGTGATGCATGCACAGGGAACGTGTTAAGAATTGTGTGGTCAAAACCTAATTTGTATGTCCCAGAACCGTTATCTTTCTCAATGTCCACATGAGACACGTCCGTTTTCGCGGACGCTGTATGACTTATGTACGCTGTATATTATGTATGTATGTATATAGATACTTAGACCACCACGACCAAAGAACAAAATATCTGTAACAGTAAATATACTCGGAAACCCTCCAGCTTCGTAGGCAGGGTCACTACCAACTAGACGCAGTTTGGGTTTAAATCAATATATCGGCAATTAGTAAGCCTAGTAAGTAAACCTCGACTAACTATCATGATTTGAGGACTGATTAGTCCCGTGGGACTTGTGGGCTAAGAGCCAATGCTCATTACCAGTTGTGGACTCTCCGGGGGTTAGCGCTGACAGCCGGTAATCGGTAGCGCCAATCGAAGAGGAAATGATGTATCGATATTATGTCACGGGCGTACTTTAGTAGTTTGTTAATACGCGAAGATTTGGGATTGTTATTAGTAAAACCAACTAGCTATAGTCCTAACGCTACCAATAATGGTCCAAAACCTAATCGAATATTTTCTTTTAGGTGTGATTGTTATATTAGTCGTGCTATTTCATAGGTATACTTCTCACAAATCATTAAAAAAAAATGGCTATAGCCAACTAATAATAAATAAATAAGAAGAAGATTAGGACTAATGATTATTTAGGAGTTGAATTGAAATTGTGGAACATAGCTGCAAATGACCATAATGGTGGTGTTTAGTAACTTAAATTGTATAAAAGCTGCCTATTAATGTACTACATTACAATATCATCATCATATCAGCCGAGAGACGTCCCTTGCTGAACTTAGGCCTCCCCCAAAGATTGCCAGTATTGCCACAATGACGTTACGTGGCCGCCACTTGAGAAACTTTCCGCCCCAACGGCCATCGGTTCTACGTGCAGTGTGCCGTCCCGCCCACTGCTACTTCAGTTAAGCGGTTCGGAGAGCTATATCGGTTATTTTGGTTCTGCTGGGGATGGTCTAATGCGGATAATACGAGTATAATACAAATTACAAGGATAGTTTTCAAGTTTGACTTTTAGTATTCTTCGGTAGTAGGTATATTTTCTCTCTCTGCTATAGGTATAACTTTAATTGTGTTAAATACACAGTATTACTCGTATGTAGTGTTTCATATTTAGTACCATTTTAGTATTTATTGCATATCACATTACAGACATGGACATTACGTATCTTACACAATCTAAACGGATATTTGTATTTTTATTTTGAATATACTTTATAACGATACGTGAAATTCACATAACATATTTACACAGAACATATCTGCTACTCAGCATATCGAGTTTAAAAAAGTCAATATATTTTTAACCCAAAAGTATAAAACGCTGACTAACAAAGCTGATTTCGTTATAAATCCCTTTTAACTTCGTGTTTTTCATTATTTCACACCTTCCTAACATGCCAGAATACAATTTTATCTATTTGTACAATGCGTAACATCGGCATGAGCAAATAAAAAGCTGGATTTTATAAAATTCACTGAAAACTGATAAAAGTTTTTATTGTACGGCGGTACTGACAGCCGAGTCACATTTTGCACAATTTTGATAATGGAGTTCAGTCTGCTTTTCTGTCGATTCAAATTTTCAAAGTAAGTTTCAAAGTTCTTTTAGCACTTAGGACGGCAAAAGTTCTTTCGAATTTTTATGACTACTGATATAACGACTGTGTCTCAAGACGTCATTTGATTTTATCGATATAGTTTATCTATGATATGCGAATGTAATAAGTAAATAATGCGTCCATACGCAAAATTGGATTTTATGTTATTGTTATTACACAACGATCAAACAACTTACAGAGGATAGTAATTTGTCTGCTTGAGACAAATCTATGTTACTTCTTCAATGAAATTTAGGTTAAAAAATTTTATATAGGTAGACGTATTTACCCACATCGCAAGCTTTAATTATTGAGCTTACCGCGGAATTACGAGTATTTAGGTCGATTTGTGTGAGATATCTCAAGATATTTATTTATCAATAAACGTGTCAAACTGCAAAGGTTAATCTGTTATTTAAGATTAGTCTTTTTAATATAAAATATGCTTTAATACACTTTAGATTTCGATACACAAATAATCTTTTATAAATTTTAAAATGATGCATTAAAAGTTGTTGAATATTTTAGGAGGAATTACGGAGCGAAATTTTATTGGATGTTCAAAAATGGAAGCGCATGTTCGCAATATAGTGCAATAAGAACTTATTCACACTGTGCTACGAAGAGCTACGCCGTAGACCCGCTACGGGTCCCTGCGAACTAATGATTCACGGCTATCACGCTTACCTGAACAGCCAAATGAGCGCTGTTTATCGTAATGTAGCCGTAAACAACCGCTAACGAACCTAGACAAATCCACATGAATCGGTGTTTTATTCCGTAACCATGGGGATAGCACAGGATGGCTCACGTCTCATTAGCTTTCCCAATAAAATAATTGAGAGTTTGGGCAGAGGGGTGCGCGGGGCGCGGCGCCCGGGAGCCTTCAGTGTACCGCGGGCCGCCCTGCCGGGAGCTCGCGTCGCGAGTACCAGGGTCGCAGAACACGTGCGGTGGTCATCATAACCGATGCGTCAGTGGTGCGAGTGATAGTGCCTAATTTCCTATACGGTTATGGTCCCTTGGTGATGTGTGGCGTTTCAGTTCTTGCGCTATGACGGTTAAAGGGTCGAGATTCGTGGTAAGACTTATCGGAAACCTCTACGAGGTTGTCATTAAAAATTACTATAGTTATTTATGATACGAGTGTTGAATGTGAGGTTTTTTGAACGAGAGTCGGTGATCTCACTTCGTGGTTTAAACCGACACGAGTTAAAAAAGCCTACATTGCAACACTGATATCATACAATATGTTACATGTATGTAGCATGATTCGAGGAAAAAAAGACAATCTCAGAAGTACCCTCCAGGTCTTAAAGAATAGTACTTCGAAAATTCATTTCTAGACATTTAAATGTAAAATATGATAAAGGACTTTATGCTTATCATTTGCCCTGGAATTGAGCACTAAGTCGCGAAAATTAAGTAGGCAATTTCAGATAAAAACTTGAGTTCGTCAGCCTAAGGAACAAGGATTTTTTCCTGTCTCTCATGTTAATTCCAAAAGAAAAGTTCAATACGATCTATCTGATCAGGCTCCAAAACAGTATTGACGAGGAAAAATGCTTAAAATTCTCCCTAAAACAGCTTCCCCATTATTTTCTATGCGTTTACAATTGATGACGTCATTTAGATGCAGCTCCTTGCGCTATATTTAGATTAAACACCGCGCGCCGGTCACGTTTCCCATTTAGGAGTGCGACGACGAGCGATGCGAGCCAATCTGTCAGTCGGCACCATCAACGGACCTTTGTCTCTGTCATGACACTGATAATGACAACCGTAGAAAATAGTTTATTGACACCGCATTGCCGTCTGGTGACAGCAGGAAGAATACGTTTGTCACCTCCCCAACTCTTCCCACGAGTGTAGTAAGAGTCGGCTAAAGGATTGAAGTGTTACTGACAATTTATTTATCGAAGATTGATGATGGGCAACAGCATCATCGTTGTAGACGTAGACACACTACTGCGATAGCCAACCCACTTGCCCAGCGTGGCGATTATAGGTACCTATCAGACCTTCTAATGCGTCTATACGCATATGCTAGGGTGAGGCCGTTGTCCAGCAATGGACTCCATAGGCTGATGAGGTGTAACGCCTCATTTATCTACCATGTCTATAATATTAGACATAATATACATATTGTACCCAAACAGGAGCCATGAAATTAGGTCACGTAGAGATTTCCATATAAATTTAATGCGCGACTATATAACATTAAATGTTATTGCTTAGGTTATAGCCTCTCAAGACGACCAGACGCAGAATACGAGTTGAATTGCGTTCCTATTGTCTTATCTGATAATTCAAGTGCATAAGTATAAGTAAATAAATGAATCTTGAAAGTCTGGAACTGTAATTTAAACTAATTATAGATACCTTTCTTCTCATTAGATACTGTGAGCGTGTGAGATATTAATTTACTAAAACTTCGTACAAACATATCTCTACACCAATATTACAGGGTTCTATGTTACATTTTCGGGGTAGTTAAATAGGGACTACTTTAGTGTCAGTTTGTCAAATTTCTAGTTGATAAGAATGCAACATTTATCTTTGTAATATTGGGGCAGCGATATCTTGCACAACCTTAGGTTAATGACAGCGTGCAATGATAAGAATAAGAAAAAAACATATTCATATTTACAAATAAGGCTTTATGGATAAGTGTGAGAAAATATACATTGTACTTTATACATTGACTGTGTCAAAAGCGGATTCAGTACGAGTATATATGTTTATCGTATTACTAATACGACTCAACACTGGTTTTCATAGACATAAAAATTGCGCGTGACATATTTTTACGGCGTTCGTTATATAAAATATCGGTTTTTGTCTAGGAAGTGACCCATTATAAGGTTGTTTTTTTGGAAATCTAGTCAGTTTGATATGTCTATTCACGAATTTTTGATATTTGATTTAATATCTCTAATGTAAATATTAGATGTCATATACCGAATAAAAATAACGAAGCTTAGCAACGCCGGAGCGTCGAAGCATAACTCGCTTTTTTGGAACCAGTGCCCAAACATGCAATACCTGGAAAATACAGGATTGGTTCAAATTCATATGGCTTCAGGAACTGATTGCGATCGTACTAGGATCTCAGAACAATGCAAAAGTCCCGCTCGGCCCCTAGGCAAACAAAGCATGTGATCTTAGCTAAGCTCGTCTATTATTAGTAGGTTACGTAGAATCTGGGTATAATCCCTTCGGAGGCATATGAGGCTGTACCTAGGAACGTTAATACATTTAAGATTTATGCCGTCTCGTCTCGTATTCTGTCACCGTGACATCAATGTGATTGTTGCTAGAGACCTGATATTGTTGACAGTAGACAAGGTACGAAATGTTACACAAAAAAACCGGCCAAGTGCGAGTCGGACTCGCGCGCGAAGGGTTCCGTACCGTTACCAATTTATTATTTAAAAAATACAGTTAAATCAACCTACTTCAAACTATAGAAGATAATTTAATCAAACCAAAAATCGTTGATAGAATTTATTAATGTGCATATCATATATTTTTTTTAGAATTTTATATCGCGTAGTTTAAAAAATAGAGGGGGGGGACACATTTTTCAGACTTTGAGAGCTGGTATCTCGAAAACGATTTGCTTAAATAAAAATGAGATTTATAAACCTTCATAACATTTTCAAAGACCTTTCTGTTAATACCCCACACGCTTATATACAACAAAAAAAAATTTTCTATCCATCAGTTACATGTATGGAGGGCCCCCACCCCAATGGTTTTTTTTACAATTTAGTATCATAATCCTGTAGCGGTTCATACAACACATATCCTTACCAAATTTCGTTACTGTAGCATTTATAGTTTCCGAGTAAATCGGATGTGACAGACGGACAGACGGACATGACGGATGTATAAGGGTTCCGTTTTTGCCATTTTGGCTACGGAACCCTAAAAATATCAACTTACTCGTCTGTCGTATCACGTTTGATTATTATTTATTACCTTTAGTTAATTATGTTGATTTGTATTGTGTGGCTTGGAAACGATACTTAAAAATGGATCTATAATATAACACGTCGTTCAGAAATTCAGTACTACAATAGTAAAAATCGACATTCATGGTACGCCACCTGAAAACCTACGCCTAATCACTGAACATGTGTACGGTTACCTATAATAATGGCGTGCTATAATAAATCACAGGATTATACAGATGAATCACAAGTTATTTGTTTCCCATTATACGTTTCACTATAAAAATTATTTTATTATTCGTTTACGAATAGTATGAAGAATTTTAGAAAGGCATAATTTGCGGAATATCTGGATTTCCGAATCCAACAAACAGGTTAAAGAATTCGCAGATTTCGTAAAATGTTCCGCTGATTCTTGCAAAAATTATCGCTGCTGAAGCGAAATTTGTAGCCGAGCATCATTGCTCGTCTTTGTGAAAGAGGATATCCATTCTTGTAAGCTTTGTATGACGTATAGTTTGAATACTAAAACATTTGGTGATTTGCTGATTTGGTGTTGTGCATTGTGTGTCAGAGAAGTGAGGACATTTTGTGTACTTAGACGATGATTGATTATTTTCTTGATAAAACATACCGAAAACACACATTGTATTATTTAACAAATATTAATATTATTTTTGTTTACAGACGGGAGTTTTGGGGACAAAACAAAATAAAAGTTCATAACAGTTATTTATAAATGGATTGATAGATATTGTACGAGTAATTAATTTACTATCTATGAAGGCATGTTAACAATAATATTATCTTCAGTCATATCAATAGCTATTCTCATATGTCGATCAGATACAGTCAACATGATAAATATCGGAGCAATTGTAAAGACATAAGGGCACGCCTCTATTGCAATGGCGGTAGAGTGCATTTTAACATATTATTATTTATATTGTATCTCATGGCGACCGGTTATAAGAAATCGACTAACTAAATATAGTATTTTATGCAACTCTTGTTTAAGAGAGGTCAAAAAAGTTGAGCGGCGCGGGTAACAATTTGAGGCGAAGCCGAAAATTGTTATTAAAGACGCCACGAGCATTTTTTGACTCAGTTAAACAATGTTGCATACAATATTTTTCTACGAACACACATTTACTTTTAAATAAAATTGTAAATTTGAGAAATATTCTTAGTCAAACACAATTTTATTAATCATCAAGGTCGGCCGGGAGCCGTCAAAATTAAATAAGAAAGCTCCTCTATGGTTTACTGTTCATCTGATTATTTTTAAATTAGATTGGCAGTCATATATTTCATTAAGTCTTGTATACACGAGGTGTCTTAGAATGCAAAACTGCGAACTGCGTGTAAACCCAAATGCATTTATAGGGAATAGACAATATAGACTTATCTTGACATCTGTAAGGTAGGGGCTTAAAGATGTGATCACTGCCATGTAAATGACAAATAAAAGTACGGGAGTAGAAAAATAAATAAATAAAATAAACGTCGATTTATCTACGAGTACCTATAGGGCTAGGCCAGACTTTCAAAAGATTCGTTAATATTAAGAAAATAGTTTTTTTGCTGGAGTTGCCGAATGGTTTAGGCATTAGCCGCGAAACTAGGGACGCGAGTTCAAATCTCACCTCCGGCATTGATAAACTTTGGTATTGTTTTTTTGGTATATGATATCAAAAAACTAAATAAAAAACAAATTAAATTGTTCACTAATATTAGTGTTGTGGATTTAACCCATTTGTATTTTCTCCAAAGCTAACTAAAACAGAGCTTTGTTTTTAGACTTTGTTCAAACATGTTGTCTGTCTTCTACATTTATTTCATTGAATCGCGAAAACAGAAGTATTTTGTTTGTTAGTTATTAAGGGATGGGATAAATCCATTCTAGTTACACAGACAGGTCGGCTTTAGTATATAATGGTAAGATTACAGCTTATCTAAAATGTAATAAGCTACTGCTTATTGTATTCACGTAAGCTCTTTTCCGATATTACATTATGTGGGGCCTTATAAAAACTATTTTATATAAACTTGTTTTTGCCTTGTATGATATCTAAGGTACTTCAGTCAAATCAATTGCCAATTTGATGTATAATATTGCCAGGTACAATATCGCTTTTCTTCATTTTTAATACTATTAGAAGAATTATCTGACAGTTATGTGGCCCTTTCAAGGTGGCTCACCCACTCACGATAGTAGAGCTTGCGGGATACTTTCTTCTGACAAACTATTCAACCCTTTGACCATTTGACAGCTGTTTTAAGCATTCAATTTCGAACCTTACGTGTTTCTAAATTGATTTGGTTTTATTTTTTATATGATAGCAAGTATGTTACCGATACCCATTAAAGGGTTAACTGTTGTCTCCTATTATCTGTGACAAAATAATAATAAAAGATTGACCCTTATACAGTGTTCACACTCACAGTAGTAGGTAGGTTAAAGGAAATATGATGGTGTGTAAAAATTACCATTTTTCCTTCCATCATCATCATAATTTCAGCCATTTGTCGCCCACTGCTGAGCATAGGCCTCTGTTCTAGTACGCCACTCATCTCGGTCCTGAGCCAATCTAACCCAGAAGTGTCCCGCAATCTTACGAATGTCGTCGACCCAACGAGCCAACGGCTCTTTCATTCGGACTAGGCCACCAATCCGCGAGAACTTTAGTCCACCTGCCATCACTCTGCCTGGCAACATGTCCTGCCCAGTTCCATTTGAGTTTAGTAACGGTATCTCCTTTATCTTAAGTCGCATAAATCCAAAGCCGTTTAAATCGAACTAGTCGAGTTTGGAACCGTTTAGGCGAAGTAATTGGAGCACATACAGCCTCCGCCCACAACCTCATTTCTGTAATCACTGTTAAACTGTTCTCGGCAACTATTGAGAGAGGAGTCGTTTATTTGTGATTGATTGTCTCCGGTATTGAAGTGTGCTTCTTGTAGAAATGGCATATCGTTGGGGATGGCGTAACTATAGTCCAATTCAAATACGAAGGCCCGATGCCTCTCGAAACTTTTGCCATTTAATTGGTCCACTACAAATTGGCACGTGTCGTACACCGATGTATGCATAAAATATCACGTCACAAAAAGGCCTGGCCAGGTTTCTTTTGTTATCACTGATCCTATTGCTGACGCCTAATGACTTTGTTAAGTGGAATTGGGCCTTCGTATTTGAAATGGACTTTACCAAAGCAGATAGAGTTCAAATTATCAAACAATTGACACTCTTATCTTAATTGAATTTGTTAGTTACGCGGTATTGTACTATCCTCGACGATATGGCCCATATGGGTTAAATTTGCGTCTTTAAATAAATACCACCTGATAATCTTGTAAAAGAATACCTGTATTCACATTACGCTCGATTTGAATCGATATTTATACAGGGTGATTTTTATTCACCGTAAAAATTTTAGAAGGTCAATTCTGAAGTTTGCCTAGCCGTGGTCTCCACACGAGCACTTTTCGCACGGAGACCACGGCTACGGCAGCGTAGGACGTCCACCCACAAGATGAACAGGCGACCTTATGAAGGTCGCCGGGACACGCTGGATGCAAGTCGCATCTAACCGGTACATGTGGAGGTCCAGAGGGGAGGCCTATGTTCAGCTGTGGACGTCTAATGGCTGAGATGATGATGATGATGAATTCTGAAGTCATATTGATGAACTTTTACTATAATACCGATATCCTATTCGAGAAAAAAAAAATATGTTCCATCCATTTCCGCCTACTAATATCTCAGGGTTTGTATGGAACGTCAGATTTTTTTTCTCGAATCGGATGTGGCGTGCACGTGCGCGTGTAAAGCTAACGGTGTGCCATCTACTATGACATTTCATTGACTACAACGCGCACGTACACACGTCCTACGTGTTGCACACGCATTCGGTGTGGGTTGGCCTTTAAACTTGATCTTTATTTGAGCTTTTATAAAAACCATACAAAGCAGAAATAATACAATCTATTTTAATGGTAGCTCTTCAAAACTAATTAAGGCTGTTTTTAGATGCCAATCATGCAATGCTTCCTAATTTTGATTTGACAGAAGACTGACAGACAGATAGCGGATACGCAGTAATAATAAACAATATTCGACCTGCCGATTTTTCTCCTGTTTAGATATTGACGTTTAAATTTAGGTTGTTTAAAGATGGAAAATCCTCAATTTTCACGACTAATTTAAACAATAATTGAACCACGATCAAAAACAATATACTTATTGACCTCGTAGTCTTGGTTTTGAGATGCAGATTTTTAGCGAAACTGTGATTTTATGTGCGTATTTCAAAAGTAATTAACTTTGTACTAATAGTTCAGCGAGAAGCAATGTACTTCAAAATGAATCTTTAATTAGCGCTTGAAAATGACAGATCGCAGCCAATCGCAACGAAGGAAATAAAATTTATTATACAGGTCATTGAAATATTTGTCAAAAAACGATTGCTAATAACACGTATTATTACCCATTTTCTTAAAGGCCTGGTCTTGGTAACACACTGTATATCAACATTATAATATCAATACACCATAAGTAACATTAGTGAGAAAAAAAACCCTTAATTATTGCAGAAAACAAGTTTATCTTCTTTACCTATGCCGCCCTGGTCACCATATCGGACTTCATTACCGTCTGTCCGTCCTCTGACTGAACCCCGCCAATGTCACGTGACCCCACTGAATAATGCCCCACATATATTTGAAAAAGTAATTACCCATGGTTTAAATGAAGCCATTTCGGGGTGATATATGAATATGAGTGGTAACTTTTTCCGCCGGTGCCCATTTGTCATTGGGGTGGTATTCCACGGATATTTCGAAAGTTGGCGACTTGGTATTAGAGATACGTAAAATAAATTTAACAATTTTTTAATTACACTTGCTGGCATGCGTCTCGGAAGTTATAGAAAAGTGGAATTCCCTATGGGGTTAGAGAAATTACGTTGTTTAATGTTATTTTGCCATAAAACTGTTTTTGTCATAATTGTCATGGAAAACATTATTTGCATTACGGACGATCAACGGATTACATAACAGACGTCCATCAAACTTTGGTTTTAAACTTGAAAACATGTGTTTTCCCAGATATAACACTAAATAGATTGATTAATATCTCTTGAAAACATCGAGACAGCAATACGTTACATCCTGAAAATCGTTCAATAGGTAATCTTCAATAGTAACACGAAGCGTGCGCAAAGTTTACTTTTCCGCACTAGTTAGGAAAAATATATATATTTTTATATTCAAGAACATCTTGTTTAAAGGTACGCATTTTTCCACAGATATTTAAACACTGCCCATTCAAAAATCCTAAAAAATATAGATACATGTATAGATCTACACAAGTATTACTCATTTAAACGTAGGTAAGATATACGACTCGATTTGTTTTTCCAGGAAATTGATATTTGGGAGATATCTCCGGTTATTATCGGACCTATCAGTCCATTGTCGGGGTCTTCCTCGCCACTCATTTGTTATTGAACGAAATCATTTGCTTTGATGGATTTTTAGGGTATTTCGTGTCGTAGCTCGTAGAGGGTGCTACGAGTCGTAGCTTCGTAGAGGCTGTCGTAGCAGCAATGCGTGCTGTTCATCTGTTTCATTGTAAGCAAAACGTGCTTTCTGTAGAAATGGACCAAAAATATTTCAAGTACTTGAAATACCTTGTTTCTGTAGTCTAATCTAGAATGTGTGATAAAGTAGCCATTTTACCCTTAGTCATATTGACTCCAACTCAGAGCAATGATGAATTGTAAGCTTAATTATCGTAGTTTAAAATAAAATAGTCGCCATCCATCCATCACTATTATCCTGGCCGGATATATTCGATACCAGGGTGCTCACAAACATCGGAGCAGAGGTCCTACAGCGCACCACGAACGAAGTGTTAGTGTTGCCTCTCTGTCGCACTCGTGATTATGTACGTAAGTGTGACAGGAAGGCAACACTTCGTGGTTCGCGATAGTGACTCAGGCTTTGATTGTCATGGCGTGAGTACAAGTTGCCAATCGCTAACGCTTAGTAGCGTATCGCAGTTTTCCCTCTCTGTCACTCTTTCGTATTAGTGCGACAAAGACAGTTAGCTGCCTTTCGTTTACGATTGACGATTAAGCGTTAGCGATTGGCGACTTGTCTAAGCACACAGATATATCTAATCGCGATTACACATGGTTAATGAGCTGATAAATCAATACTCGTACAAAAGTGCTCAAATAAACCGTAATTGTGAGTTTACTCCAAACCTGATTACCATATTCATGAACCCAGGGTGGTACGATGTGTTTGCTCCAACTTCTGAGTTGATCGACTCTTAGGAATAATGTTGAGACGTATGAAATGATCGTTAGCCGAACTTCAAACTTGGACGTTGAAAGTTGGCCTAAGTTAAACTTTTGCTAAACCCACTATTTGTCGATTTACATGAATTAACGAAATAATTTATACGTTCAATATTTTTCACAAAACATAATGTTTAAATCGCAGGTGTGTTTACTTAATGTATTCGGGATGCAAAAATATAGCCAGGCTGACAAATAAAAGATTACTGAACTTGAAAATATTTAACAAATACATATACGAGTGTCGTGTTTGGTAAATAGGTACAACGTAAGGTTGCCAGATTTTGCTTTGAGATATACAGTATATCGTCGGGCGTAGTGCAATACCGCGTAACTAACACATGCAGATAAAGATTAGATTCCATAGAAGTATGTTTGAAATAAGAATTTTATTGACATGTGTTAGATACGCGGTATTGCTCTATCTCCGACGATATGTTGGTTTGAACGGTGAAAAAATAAAGCACATACAGAAAAGATACAGTATCTGGACGGTAATAGGAGATTACTGGCTACTTGAGTTTTTAAAAGAACTCCATGGACACGGGCGTTTTGACCCTTGACCATAGGCCCATGAAAGTACTTCACTCGCTAGCAAGCGGAAGTCCTAATCTAATTAATGTATATATATATAATTATTATTTATATAATTTCGTTTCTTTCGGCTTCGAGACCTTTGGTCCGTGGGGTCCTAGCGCTCTGAGTCTCTTCAAAGACCTATCGAAGAGACTCAGAGACGCCACGGGAGACCCAAGAGCTGGCAGCTTCCTCACTCGACGCATTAGCTTGGCAATCCAGTGAGGAAATGCTGCCAGCGTCCTGGGTACCATGCCGCAGGGGCCTGTTTTAGATTTATTTTAGATTTTATGTAGTTTTAGTTTAGTTATACTTTTTAAATAAAATTTTGTAGTAGTAGTTTGTTTAAAAACGAATAAATTAATAGTGTTAAAAAGAGACTTCCACTTGTATTACAAGTTACAAGCGTTCGAGAAACAGGCCCCTGAACGATAGCCGCTAATCACTAAATCACAGCGGCGACATCAAAGACTATTTGCGTCTCACTCGGGACATGTGCGAGCATGTTTACTCGGGGAGGCGACATGTTGGATAATTCGGTAAACATGTTCCAATCTAATCACGGGAATGGTTTTTATTCAACGTGTAGTTATGAGGTGTTGTGATCAATAAATTCTTCATACTCGTCTCACAAGAACTAAATTGTAGACATTTCAATATCTGCACTGCGCTTTATATAATTTATATGCTATTTGTGTATGCACATTTAAGGATTCAGATATCAGAATAGTTGTGTACTGTTGTTGTCCAGTTAGCGACAAAAATATCTACGCATTTCAGCCTCTGTAGCCTAGTTGGTAGTGACCCTGCCTACGAAGCTGGAGGTTCCGGGTTCGAATCCCGGCGAGGGCATTATTTGTGTATTTATTTATCACAAATATTTGTTCCTTGGTCATGGTTGTCTATGTATTTAAGTATCTATATGTATCTATTTATTATATACAGGGTGTTTGGTTAGCGGTGTCGGAGCTTTTAAGGGCTTAAACTACAATCAATTTTATCGATAAATTACCATACATTTTTTTTTTGTGCGAACGATAATTAAATGGCGGCCATTTTAAAATTTCAAACAGACGAATACGGGCGCACGTGATATTTATGGAATTACACGTTTGTTATCAGTCCTATCCCTGCAAAAAAAATCTCGTCAGAGAGCTCATTAGATAAGCAAACTAATTAAGCTAATCATTTGACTCAACTATTTGAACAACAAGGCTAAAAAAAATTTTTTTTATTAAAAATAGTAAAAAATTCACCTTAATTTTTCAATTAATTTAATTTTGCATGAAAACTAGGTCGTTAAGATAGGTTTTTGGTGTTGTTATTTATTAGTACAGTATGTCAGCTAAAAAATAACACCATAATTACAGTTGTACCTTACAAGTACAATTACAAGTGCTCGGAACTACATGCGGGACGGGAATTACGTTAACATTAAAAAATAATGCTTAGTTTCAGATCGGTTCAATTTACATGCACCTACCCATCGCAATCATACATATTTTGGCAGGTATACACGTTCAGTGCAGTGTGCTCGCGGGCTATTGGTGCGGACGTCGTGGTACATTCAAATTAACATGACTTTCGGTTTCATTTATATTCATATTATGGCTTTAGTATTTCCAGTTTAGTATTCCCTGAAAAGTGGAACAACTAGGGTCCCGCATGAACCCTTTGCGGGGACCCATACTTTAGGTCCCCAGAAACGGGACGTCCCGCATATAGCGGGACGGTTGGCAGCCCTAATCACAAGCCTTAATTGAGCTTACCGTGAGACTAGGTCGATTTGTGTAACATGTCCCAAGATATTTATTTATTTCGAAGAGCCAAGCGATTTGTAAAATAGTTTTTTTTACTGTTTCAGACATATACTCGTAGATACTTTTGATACTGATCGTTAAAATAACTTGTAATTAATCAGCAAGACTCTGTTTATTACTTAATTATCTAAACATATTAAGTTTTGTTTTTTAGGCACGAGGTGACGAGACTCAATATACAAGTTGCGTATTTCATAGCGTTATATTTTCCTGAGTGGCTTAGGGTACGTATTGGTTGACTGTACCCGATTAAGCCCCGTTACTGTTTATGGTGTTTAAAGACCGTATTTTTATCCCATTTTAAAGTCAATCCCATAATGCGAGAACAATCCGCCCATTTTTTAACTGTCACCTTTATTTGAATTGCAAATTCGTGTTCTTTCTGTTATCCGGACACGATACCTTTTTAAACGCGCGATGAGTGTCCACGCATGTTTGGCCTGGCTGGGCATGTTTATGAAACAGATATATCATCAACAGGTAACTGACATTACGTGAGCCTTATTATCAAGGTAATAAGGCTCACGAATCGTCAGATGATTATTGGTGTTTAGTACCAGTGTAAACTCTTTTAGAAGGATAATCAGGGATTGTGATTTTTTCGCTTTAGAGAGGTTCGGTGTGAATTCTACGAACAATTTTTGGTTGCATTACAGATTGTCAACTGCGTTCCAGTCTGTAGAGTTGTCGGGTACCAAAATAATTACGAATTTAGGTTTGGGTGGGTATGTATTTGGGTCGCACAGCGTACGCGAAAAGGAGCTTCTTTCCTGTGGGCATTGCGAAAGTTAATGGTTCCGGGAAAACCACACAATTCTTAAGAACCAGAAGCCACTTATGGGGTTGTATTCGTTAAAGAAAATTAGGGTTCAGGAACCTTCATATGTCCACGAAAGATTTGTAATCTAACTCCTACAAAAAAATCTGTATGACCCATTTGTGTCTTGAGCACGAATCAATTCGCAATCACAATGCCATTTAATTCACTAAAACTTATTCAATACTTTTTTTTTTAATTTATTTGGTACAAACAAAGGAACTAAGTATTCATCTTATAGTTCGAGAAATTTAATTTGACGGACTGTTATCTTACTTACGACCTTTTGTTTTGTGTTAACACTTACTAGACAATCAGCAGTCGAGCACTTTTCTATTGTTAAAGACGCAAAACAAAAGGTCGTAAGTGAGATAAGAGTCGGTCAAATAATATTTCCCGAACTATACTAATCTACCAAACTGCATAGCAGTTTGTTGGCAGAAAACATATTCAACCCTCTAACATTTAGTTTTTAGTTAATATTTAGATATTAATTTAGTTTTTAGTTAATATTTAGAGTTTAATTAGTTAAACAATTAAATACGCGATTCTTCGCTACTTACGTTCCTACCTTTGTCCTTATCTGCGTTAGTTAGAAAGTAACAAAACGTAAGTACCCTAGCATTTTTTTAATAAGAATGATAGCGTGTTGCCTAACGTTGTTCCAAATGGCAGCTCCTAAACCCGACTCTGTGGTCATTCGATCTCGCCGGAAGTGGGACTATATAAGGCAGGTGTTTAGTTTACGGCTAACGGTGCAACGTGACGCCCTGAGGCAGCCTTGTCATCTCTAATCACGGAATAGCTGCAGTACAGTCTCTAATGATATATACAATAAATAATGTACATCGAATTGAAACTCTGCACCACTCTAGAACTAGAATATTGCTTACAAAACGATGTGTAACGTAACTCCGACGTAATTTCAGAGGCGATTGAACTTATTCCAAGACCGAAGAGGCTAGTACATAAAAAAAAAACTAATAAATTCCAAATTGTTACGTTCTGGTGAATTATTTTATGAAGAGTCACATATCTCTAAAGTTGAATTAAATTTTAACGTAATACGAGGGTAAGACTCACCATTTTCCCGATAGACTTAACGTCATATTTATAAACCTTAATTCTAATCTGTCAAATCTTCATTCTTAGAAATCGACAACTATAGTTTTGGATCGATCACATCAGTCGTTACACTAAGCGAACGAATTAAGTACCGTGGTACTTTAATTCTCCCAAAAACATTCCTGGGATTCGTCTGACCATGTCGCCAGTTCCATGCATTGTAAATCTAAATGTACCAACGTCAACAGAGATACATTATCCCCGAGAATTTACTGTTTGTAGCTGCGGGCTTATCTTAATGGCGTTAACGCTTCCTTGACCCATATTGTATGTGCTTGCGCTGGACTTTGAAATATGTAGTAAACAGGGTTTAGACAGTAGAAGCTACTGCGGAAATGATTTTCTGTCAAGTGGTAGGATTTACAAACACTTGAGAAAATTTCTTTCGATAATGTCTCTAAACCAGCATTAGTATAGGATTTTTCTGCTGTTACCTACTCTTTGCCAGTCAATATTATGATTTAGTTATTCTATATAACACGATTAATACGAGTGTCGAAAGTAGGCTTTTTTTGAAGCTAGTTTTGCTTTTACACCCTTATTCATACACGTTTGTTGAACTAGAAAAGATAAGTAATGAAAGCTGTGACCATTCCATGACTTCTTTTCTTAAAAGGAGGGTTTACTGTCAAAGGAACAAAAACACGAGTTCTGTGATCCCTGTTGCTGACTCGGAACGTCCATTTTGAGTTCTGAAGTTTTCTGTAAGGCGGAGCCAATTGACCTGTAGACCAGTTTTAAGTGAGATGATATCAAAGAAGCTTGACTTTGGAAATGGAAAGCTTTAAGATGTATGCCTTCACAAGAAAATCTGCAAATTTCTAGTTTGAATCTTGCCCTATTCTTCCCTATTATTATAAGACATTTTATGATCTTTAGCTACAGCTGCGTGCTTTACTAGGTTTCCAGTGTTCTATTAAATCAGGTCAAGTCACAATTGCCGTCCAAATTACAATAATTACGCGGTCAAATCCATTTAGCGCTAATATTAATTCGGCTCAGCAGGCCCTATAATCCTAGTGTATCAGTGTACTGCATGCCATTACCGGCAGTCATGCGACGCGCAGTAATCCCGGCTGAACGCGATCTATGCTATGGATTAATTCCGACGTATTTATGAAATCCTGGTACCTGCGTATAGGATTATGTCAGTTTTTTGGGATTTTTACGTGTTTTTTTACTATTGTGCAATCCTTTTTATAAGCCCTAAGAAGCCAAAAGATATTCAATAATTTATAACACTTTTTTCCAAGTGGCGTTCTTTCGCAAAATTTCCATGGTATTAGTTTATACAACAATGTGGTATTACAATTTTCTCTGCTTTGCCCCAAGGTTGACTGGTAGAGAATGCCTCATGGCATTAAGTCCGCCTGTTGTACTTTAAGTTTTACTTTTGTGCAATTAAGTTTAAAATAAATGTGATCATATTATGAAGATAGAAACCTTACTACCCTTTCCCGTGTTAAGAAAATGATGCGTTAAGTGAGAACATTCGTGACCCTAAGTTTTCAAGCTACGGTTAAATAAGACAGTGATTACAAAGTACTAATATTAAGTACTTAAGCTTTATAAATCACTCTGCCATAATACCGCTACTTATAGCTGAAGTGAATCGAAACTTCGATTTACAACGGCTATAATTTAGGCTTAACTGGTAATAGCGGCGCTTTGAGCATAAGATTCACTCAGTCTTGCCAATTGTTCGGGATTTGCATGTTTTTATCATCTGTTTTTCCCTTTAAATTGTATATATTAATTTAGAAGACTTTTTTCACATCAGTATCGTCGAGTGGATCAGTTGATTTTGATCCTAGGAGCACTGTTTTTAATTATTTTACATTTGTACTTGTGTATCTTTATTTCGTCTAAAATCCTTATGCAAAAAGGCCTTAAAACACGAAGTTTCGATTGTCAACGATATTAATATTATGAAATAAAATTCACAGTCAATTCTAACCATACACTGTATGTTCTCATAGAGGTTGTAGTCTTGTTAGATGAGTTGGCATGCAGCCATATATTTGCGAAATACATATAACTTGTAATATTCATTAGAATTGCATCGATAGTAGCTTGTATCAAACAATTTCTTTAAAATTCATTTGCTCATTTTACCGAACCGAACGCACTAGTCTATGACACACAGAGACATTGGCAAGAGCGTTTTATAACTCGATTCGAGAAGTATCTCAAAGTTCCTCAGTGAAATGCTGACGGTTTCTCTGTAATTGAAAATGCTCTCGTAACTCCTACTTTGTAACGTTCATTGTTTGTAACAATAGCGACTGCAACGGTCACCAGTACACACGGAATGCAATCTCGCAGGACGATCCATTTTGCCCCAGTCGGGGATTTGCCAGTTTGTTGCCTTTAGGGCAGCGAGAATAAATCGAAGTCTCTCTAAAGTAACCTGAGCGTTACTTACTGTGATTCTTTCGCATACACGATTTTCAGAAAGCCTCTATTCGATCACAAGATTCACAAGTAAATGATATGCAGTTCCCCAGTCTTAACTACTCATGGCAACCACGACTTATCTGTGATTCCACAGTATTCCGAAAACCCCTTTTGGCACACTTACATACTCTTATCTTAACCACTAGCAGTCTACTGGATAATTCCATACATTTTTGACACTACGAACCGTTTAACGATGTGTTAGTGACCTACCCCGAGACTGAACATGTTGTACAATAACTTGGTAATTCAACTCAGAAAAATGAGTTACCTAAATAGAATTTAAGGTATTGGACCTAATTTGACAGTACTCTTTGGCCTTAAATATTGGAAAGAAATTGCTACCTCAAAAACAGATGTTGATTGATATTAGCACAATGTAATACAGTTTAATCTCTGATAATTGGAAGCAAACCCCTGTCCTCGTAGTCGCAAGTACTCGAGCTGGAAAGCTCTTCGAAGTCGACGTTTAAACAATGAAACTTTTTCCAATTCCTCGCTGGAATGCCTCTGCGGCTACCACATTCCGATCACTTGCGAAAGATCCTACCAGCATGTATGCCCTTCAATCACCCTTGGTTTCTATGGAGCTCAAGGTCTTGTATCACTGGTGTCTGAACTGAAACCTCGGCTATGCTGGTGCAATGAACGACCTGATATAACTCGGTTGGAGGCTGCCAAGTTTCTCCTTGCTGCGACCTTGTAAGAACTTGGTATTGTGTTTACTTTTTTCGTTGCTTGTGTGAGATTGTTGAAATACGCTTTAGGGCCAACTTCAGAAAAGGTAAGAGAAGACTGATCGATTTATAAAATTGTGTGATGATGGGATAGAGAGGTAAATGTCTTACAATGTTGCAGGGATGCTTTTAATGACAATATTTTGTGAAGTTTGTTAATCTTTTGAAGTTGTAATAATAAAATGATTTCACGGTATACGGTAACCGGGGAGCACTATTTATGTGAATGCTCTAAAGTTTTATTTTTAAAACCGACATGTTTATTACAATTTTGTTTCACATTCCGTTTGTTCACTGTAAATTATATTATAATAGATTTATATTTGAAAGCACTTGTTACTGGACTTTTTTTGGATAAAGAATTCTTTGACTTGACATTGACTATTGAATGTCAGGATTGATTAAACTAGATTGACATTCAAACTAATTTATTCGCTCGGCTTTAGCACTTAGGTTTATAATGCTATTAATTTTATTGAAGTATTTTACACAACGACCGCTCTGCGGCGAAATCCAATTTATGTAAAGCTAGTATTCAATAGGGCCATTAACGAGGTAGTGGTTGAGGGTCCTAATGAGTCATGTGTTAAGTTATTCAGGGCCCGCGATAATGGACGAGTCCTTTGGCATTATTTATGCGTGGATAGCACCAGATTACGTATACAGAATGGGTTTTTAATAAGAGCCGAAGCTGTCCTGACGGAGCATGAAAATCGTCTTAAGCTGTAACTTTTCAATGAGTGGTGATTGGCATTTGCAGGTCAGTCGGAACCTTAACAAATTAATTTACATTTCTCTCCATTGAGTGTGAAGTACACAGTAGGCTTCAAGAAGGTCCAAAACACAGAACATCGTCTTTAAACCATTTTTTTTTTATTTTTTCAAACCATTATCATTAAGATTATTAAAAAAATGCTTAGGCCCATATTCTCCTTAGGCCCAACCGATTATTAACATTTTTACCCACTCGGCAAG